>JAWQFJ010011044.1:50000-92028 GCA_034096865.1 Theodoxus fluviatilis
TTCTTTGTAGCAACAACTAGACGACTACACCAGTTTGTCGGTTCACTATCACTGGAGTGATGATGCCACTCTCTGTCAGCTTGGCAAGTTCAGCCTTGACCTTAGACTTGAGGGAGTGAGGAACGCGGCAGGTAGGAGAGATAACGGACCTCACTGTGTCGTCGATCTCGAAGTTTGCTACTCCAGGTAGACTTCCTTGTGTGTCATTAAACACATCAGGATGCGTTGACAGAGGATCCGAGCTCATGATCTTTGTCACGTTGGCAACGCTCTCAAATTTCTCATAGTTCACTGTGATGAGCTTCATTGCTTCAAAAATTTTCTTGCCCAGTAGTGGAATAAAATCGTCTTCCACAACTATGAAGTCAGCCTTGAACTTCTTGCCATTCTTCGGATTCTTGAGAACAAGCTGTGTTCTCCCCTTAGGCTTGATCACTGTGCCATTGTACACGTGAAGCTTTGTCTTGCTAGGCTCAAGCTTGGCAGTCTTGATATACTTGATCGGGATCACGTTGACACTGGCGCCTGAGTCGATCTGACAGGTCACAGTGTCGCCTCTGATGATCATCTCAGCTTTGATGATTTTCTCAGAATGCTGTTTGCTTCCTACAGCGAGCAAACGCTCATCCTCTGATTCGTAATCAGACTCATCTCCGATCTGGTGAAGCTTCTTGCTCTTCTTCTTCTGCTGGCACACGGGAGCGAAGTGATTCTTCTTCTTACAAAAGTTGCAGACCTTGCCCTATGCTGGGCATTTTTCTTTCTTCATAACGTGTGTCTGACCACAGAACTTGCATAATGGCTTCATTTTGTGACGATTTTTATCGCCAGTAGAAACGCTACAGGCTTCAGCACTCCCTTCATCCGACTTGAGGGACTTCAGTTGCTGAGAAGTAGCTTCTGCAGCACGACAGGTGTCGATGCAAGATTTCAGGGTCAACGCTGGGTCTTGCAACAGGCGCTTTCTAGTAGAGCCATCGCGGATACCTAGAACGATGCGGTCACGCAGCAACGTTTCCTTCAGACAGTCGCAGAAATTGCAAGTAGCGGCAAGAGTACGCAACGCAGCAATGTAGTCATCGATGCTCTCATCAGGCTTCTGATCTCTCTTATTGAAGACGTACCTTTCGTAGGTTTCATTCGTCGTGCCAATGAAGTGAGTGTCAAATGCCTTGATGATATCAGCGACTGAAGGGTCGTCATCTAGCTGCAAGCCGTTGTAGATCGATAGGCCATCGCATCCAATCGTATTCAGAAAGAATGCTCTCTGGTATTCTTTTTCTTCCTTGTCGAGTCTTGTCACAACGCAAAAGTTCATCCACATTTGCTTAAAAAGTTTCCACTCGTCAGGTCCTTTCCGCACATTCAAGGATGGAGGAGGATTGACACGAGCACTGTGACGAGGAGGAGGAGGACGCCGAACAACTTCGTCGTCCGACATGACCAAAGGAAAAGTCAACGGTTGTCTACACGAGTCCGCAATGCTTACTAGCACCTTTAGCACCTACCACCGCTGCCACCATGTTGTGTTATGCCTCTTGATAACACAATAAGTCGGGGCTCAGGTACTGAAAGGTACGGGGTTTATTCAAGAAGAGAACTGAACTAAGATGTGGTCTAGACCGGTTTCAAGTGGTCAGAGAAAAGGGAAATAACTCTCTTGGGGAGTTACGCACATAACAGACACAATGAAACAATCATCATCATCATCATTATCAGCATCGTCGTCGTCGACACCGTCGTTGTCGTCGTCGCTGTCGTCGCCATAATCCATCATCAATCTTTTGAGTTCTCAAGATGTCTTTCCAACTAACTCGCTTTTCATCTCATAACATCTTCAACCTCTGTCTTCTGTGTCTCACTCCTCTGTCCGCTCTACAGCCTGCCTATGCTGCATCTTCTCTGTCATAGAATTATCCTCCTTGATCCACACTGATCATCCTACCTTCGCATTTCCTCCTCGTTGTAAAATCAAACTTAATTCCATTGTCCACATCGCTGACCTGAATCCTGTCTTCGTTCGCCCAAACATCCTCGCACTCATCATTCATGCAGCACTCGTGTACCCTTTACTTCATCTCGAACCCTCCCTCATCTCAGCCCATCCAGAAGCTCTTCCTAATCCCTTTCTGTTTGTCCGTCTTCATCTCCACTCTCTGAATTTCTCCTTGTTTCTCCCATAAGGCAAGCTATAAGACCAGCTGTCACAACGCCACAACGCTCGACGAGGGAGTGGGAGGGGGTAGGGATGATGAGACGGGTGTGGGGGTGGTAGGGATGATGAGAGGGGTGTGGTGGTGGTAGGGATGATGAGAGGGGTGGGGAGTGGTAGGGAGATGGGTGGGAGTGTGCGTAGGGAGCATTCTAGTCCTCGGGTTCACAGAATGCGTAGAGAGTGACAGAGCGAGCAAAGACAAGCCAAAATGCGGGTGGATTGAAGGAATGTTATTGGTGCAGAACGAGTCAACTGGTAGGGGAAGTTGGCAAATTGCTACAGGGCAAAATGCTAAATCCTTGAATGACTACAGAGGCAATTACGAAACTTCATGGGGGAAAAAAATGTTCCCAACAGGACGGGAGCAGCGACATTTTGTATTGTGTAATTCATTCAGGTTACTGCGCAGGAGACAAGACTAACTCTCGAAATCTGCATAATGTCATGACCCCTTGATACAGAGAGACTCGAGAATGTTATTTTTGTTTTCTCATGTCTGGTCACTAACCTTTCCCTTGAGAAACCGCTTGTTGTTCATTGACTACATACACTCTCCATTCACACAGATCTTCTAAACACCAGCCCTCAGCTGGACACACACATGGGAGTGCACAAAATGATGACAGAGATCCTGATCTAACAAGATGGAAACAAGCTGCTAGCAGATTCTTGGAACACGACATTCATCTGTCACCAACATAAAGACTACCCTCCCTTATTCCGGTAGCTACACCTGACAGAGCCCAGGTGGATGTGACCAGATTTCGCTGGGATAAAGCAGAGTAGAGCCACTGATGCGTGCCAAGGTGGCGCGCTGGAGGGGGTGGGGGAAGAGATATAATGGCCATGCTCTCCCGTAGCAACTTGTTTTCCGCTGCACAGTTGAAGATAGCAACTGACTGCTCAGTGCAATACAATCGAACCCTGAAGGATGGCGGGGTTGTTTAAGAGAATTTTAGAGGGTGCATACAACGTGGTGTTGAGGTCGCCAAACAATGTTCAAGTTGTAAACATGAAGGATGTTCAAGTTGTAAACATGGAGGATTACGATGGCCAGGGGTAAGCGCTTAGCAAGCTTCCTGATTATTCTAAAACTATTTCTGTCTCTGTTGACTTCGCTCACCTGACTTCACGAGTTATATGTATCCTCGAGTGCGTTGATTTAGCTGTTTCAGTAGGAACCCGTCAGAGGAGATGCTGAAATCGCCAACTTGATGATCTCTGATATTTCAGAAAACTCGTGAATGATTAAAATTCACATTCTTTTAAGTTAGCCACGTATATATTGGGAATGTTATGAATGCATGTCCTGTGTCCTATATGGGAAGTGTCGCCGCACGAATTGCATAAGTTTTGCATTTACTCATTAATGTCACAAAAGCGAAACCGGTTCTATTTTCTGTTGTGATCAGTGGTAAGGTTGGAGTCAAGTAAGACGCAGGGGCGAAGTCGAGTTACTTTCCACTCTTTATTGGCCGTTGGTACAAGCTCTTAGTAAATGAACTTCTGGACCCGGGTGGTGAAATGGTCTCTCTGGCTGTGTGCTGTCTCCCCCCTTATCAAGCGGATGCACGGACATCACAGGAGCCAGGGTGTGGATTGTTCCACAGATCCTAACCATGGCTCTCGGGTCCTGCTTCTATTTGGAAGAAAACAGAGATTACTTATTTGAACTCGCTTTGAAATTACTTCTCACAAATGTTGCCTCATTCAGCATAACACAGTCTATTGAATCAATCATATGCCTTTGCAAGTGGGTGTCTTACTTGAGAGGAAACATCAGATTTACAGTCAAAATGTCAGAATTCAGATGCCAGAGTGGGAGAATGGCTCACTAGCCAGGGGTCACGCTAATGTAAGTGTCGCGTGTTGGCGACAAGGTGTGTGAGTGGTTTGATTGTGAGTTAGGTTAGTGTTGCCCACCCGCCGCCTTAGCTGCGCAGTCGGCTATTATTAGAAGCTAAGTCAATTAGTTGCTGGGGGACATTCAGCTTGGCTGAGACTAGTGAATATAGTCTCAGCAACAGGTTGGTCACGTGATAGACTTAATTCTTCCATAACATGCATACCACCGTTCTGAACACAGAGTCTCGGCCACGCTGAATGGCATATCACATTGTGAGTGTATTCCTCCGCTTGTTGTGATACACTCGATACTGGCAGCCATGTTTTCGTCAATTCATTTTCTAAACATTAATTTCCCATGAATGTAAAATTTGTATGCGGTAAAATTCGAATCACAAGAGTGTAATATTGTGAACTCTACTAATTATAAGGACTTTGAATACAACAGTATGTATGTATGTATTTTGGCTCTTATATAGCGCCAATCTCACACCCAAAGGCATGCTCAAGGCGCTCAACACGTTCACCCTTTGAATAAAAGAGTTTTTAGCTGTGACTTGAAAGTCTGTATTGAAGGAGATTTCCTCAGTCTGTCTGGGATATCGTTCCAGAGTTTTGGTCCAGCATACGAGAATGCTCTCTCCCCAGATCTCTTGGTGTTGTAGCGTGGCACATGGAGTAATGACTGCGCCGAAGATCTGAGATCCCTCACAGGCTTATAAGTCTTGAGGAGCTCAACCAGATACAGCGGGGCCAAACCATTGACGCACTTGAACACATGACACAGTGTTTTGAACACAATACGTTGGTGGACAGGCAGCCAGTGTAGCTCTCGAAGGATGGGTGTTATGTGAGAACGACTAGGTGGACGTTTCACTATACGTGCTGCGGTGTTCTGCACCTGTTGAAGTCTTCGGAGATATTCTTGGGTTTCACCTAGCAGAAGGCTATTGCAGTAATCAAGATTACACATCACCAACGTCAATACAAGAGTTGTGGCCGATTTTTCAGTCAGGCATTGTCTGATACTTGAGATACGTCGGAGCTGCCAGTAGGAGGAAGAGATCGTTCTGCTTACGTGTGGCCCCATAGAAAAATGCTCATCGATCTTTACGCCAAGATATGTCACACATCTTGACGAGGGGACCTCGACTCCCGAAATTGAGATGTTGGTTTCTGGGAACAACTGAACATGTGCCTTAGAACCGATGATGATGAATTCTGTTTTGTCTTCATTTAATTTCAGACGACTTTTCACCATCCATGTTTTCACATCGGTGCAACATCTCTCCATGGAAGCTTTTGCCGCAGCGAAAGAGTCTTTGTCCGGGTTCGAGGTTGTAAATAACATAGTATCATCTGCGTAAAGATGGAATGACAGATGATGACTATCAATCAGGGCACTCAGAGATACTGTGTAGATGGAATATAGCAACGGTCCGAGAATTGACCCTTGAGGAACTCCACAGGTGATAACCACCTCACTCGAAGTCCCTCCTTCCACAACAACCGTCTGTGTTCTTCCAGATAAGTATGATTGAAACCATTTGAAGGCTGTTGATGATATTCCTAAGTTCTTTAATCGGGACAGAAGAACACCATGATCGATGGTATCGAAGGCTGCTGAGAGGTCTAAAAGAGTCACGAGGGCAACCCGGCCATCATCAATAGCACATCGAATATCGTTGAACACTCTCAGGAGTGCAGTTTCGGTGCTGTGTCCTGGCCTGTATGCCGACTGGAGTTTTGGGAGTAGATTCTCCGAGTTCAGGAAGCTGCATAGCCTTATGGAAACAGCTTTCTCTATGATTTTTGATATAAAACACAAATTGGACACAGGTCTGTAGCCGCCGAGCTCATCGGCGTCCAGATTTGGCTTCTTAAGCAGCGGCCGTACAATTGCTTTCTTCATTGTGTATGGGAATTCACCTGATCTTAAGGAGTGATTCACTAGGTCTGCAATCATGGGCAGGAATGCGTCAAGACATAGACGTAGCAACCTTGTCGGCACATCATCAAGCTCGCAGGAGGTGGGCTTCATCTTCAGAATGATCTTTCGAAGCTCCTCGGGATGGAAAGGAGACAAGTCTTTCAGACCTTGGTTCAGGGATGTAGATGCTTCTTCCGCTACCGTTGTGGGGGGAATAGCTTTTCTGATCTTTTCAATTTTTTCTCTGAAATATGTTTGAAATTTGTTGGCTAGGATTTGTCCCGTTGGTTTGGTGGGGAGAGGTTTCAACTTTCCCTTATTGCCTAGAATTGATGTTAGCAATATTTATACTTCATTGAGCGAGTAAGGCAACCAATACCGTCTGCATAATCTTCGATACACACAGAAACCCGCTGAGTGCTTTTGCTGATGAGGAATCATAAATTTAATGAATGCTTAGAAGGATTAAACTTAGAAAAACTGCTTCTGAGCTATCCGATAATATCGAACTTCGGAATCGGACGGATTCCTACAGAAGAAACTCCCATTCGATTAACGTTCAACACAGACGGAATGTAGGTTAAATCACTTACTGACTCCATCAGTCGATACACGAATGATCGAAGTGTGGAGCTCCTCAAACAGTGTGAAGGCAGTTAGACCACAGGTTCCGGCCAGAAAGCATTTACTTGCGAGAGTATAACCATAGATTCACGAAACCAGCCCGGACCCATAGGAATCCTTTTCGCTGCGTTTATAGTAGGTCCAAAGATCGCGTGCATTACTTTATACACAATCGCACATGCTCAAGGCAGTTTGCAACCTTATAGACACGTTCGCGCTAAAAGTAGTTCTCAAATGATTTCCTGAAAATCTCATAGATTAGTTTTATTAGAACACCAAATTTGTGTTTATCTATCGGGATAAATAATTGGAGTGAAATAGAATCGTCTCTTTTTACTCTCAATGGTCTTCTGATCATGTTGAATTTTGATTGGTAGAATCATTGGAATGTGGAGCCGAAGTCACGTGACCAACCTGTGTCAGAGATACTATGTCTCTGTGTTCAGAATGGCTGGGGGACTGGTGGTCCCGAGAAGGAGGGGGGAGAGACCCCTCGGTTTGAGGGGGTGGGTAGCTTTGGAATGTGCTGACTCAGCAGCACGTGTTTCCCCCAGGATGCTTCGCGCCGTAGCGTCATGCCGCGCTTCGCGCCACTTGTTAGCGTGGGTAACGCCACTTGATTCCCAGCAGGAGAGAGAGCAAGTCGCTCTGCCCGTGGCTCTGGCATTTCACACCAGGAATGGCCAGCAGTCCACGGGCGGAGATGAGGGGTAGACTTGATTTCCAGCAGGCGACGGAGCAAGTCCCTCTGCTTGTGGCTCTGGCATTCCTCCCCTAGGAATGGCCAGCAGGGCAAGCAGAGGTGAGGGGTGGAACTTCGCCGTTCACCCTGGATACGGCTCATGGTGGGCCGTGGTGCGAGACTTGACTTCTGGACAGCGACGGAGCAAGTCCCTCTGCTCGTGGCTCTATAGTGGAGTTAACAAAAAGTGGGTACCTTCCCAGTTCACCATACACCATACTGTTTGGTGTTCTGCAGTCAAGATTCAAAAATCTCTTGCATGCAAAGAGGTGTGTTTTTTCAACATTGTCTTGTCTCTGCAGACCCCATACTTCTGAGGCATACAGTAACGCAGGTAACACTTGTGCATCAAACATACGAAAGAATATCGACAAATTCATGGTACGAAGCTTCCACATGGCCTTTAACAGATGGGCTATCTTCTTTTTTGAACTGATACTCTGATCATTCAGAGCCACCGTGGCTGATAGTCTGGTAGTAAAAACATAGCCGAGATATTTGTATTTGTTGACAACCTCTAACTCTGTATTTCCCAGGAACCATTTCTCCCCTCTTCCAAGACCACCACCACGGCGAAACACCATTACTTTTGTTTTCCTTCTGTTTATGAGCAGGCCATACCTCTCAGATATTTGAGCCAAGTTATCAATTTGGCACTGTAACCCTACAGGTGTAGTTGACAGTAAAACTACGTCATCAGCAAATATGAGGAAAAACAACTCAGGCATTCCTGGCAATAACTGCACGCCATGTCTTCCTCTAGCACGGACTTGGTCCGCTATCTCCGTGATTAGGAGAGAGAAAAAATTATTGGGCTCTCTAATGCTCCTTGCCTTGCTCCAACGGGGCAGTCAAAAAAGTCAGAGATGGTAAAGTTCCATTTCACACATGCCTGAACTTTGGCGTGTATTGCTTTGAGCATTTGAACCATTTTCGTTGAAAGTCCACTGTTTTGCAAAACATTCCACAAACAGGATCTGTCTACAGAGTCAAAGGCCTTGCTAAAGTCCACAAACGCAGCATAGAGCTTTCCTCGACCAACACCGTACATATGTTTTGTCACTATGGCATGAAGTGTAAATACATGATCAATCGTGGAGTGCTCAGATCTTAAACCTGCTTGCTCGGGGCATATTTTATTTCTTTCCTCAGCCCAGTTTTGGAGTCGTTTGGGAGAGACAGACAGAGAGAATGAGAGAGAGAGAGAGAGAGAGAGAGAGAGAGAGAGAGAGAGACTGACAGACACAGAATCAATCAATCAGTCAATCATCAGTCAGCCAATCAATCTCTCTATCAAACAAAAAAATGAATCAATCAATCTCTCTCCCTCTCTCTCTCTCTATCAGTCTCTCTTTCTCAATCTCTCTCTCTCTGCCTGCTCTCTCTCTCTCTCTCTCTCTCTCTCTCTCTCTCTCTCTCTCTCTGCCTGCTCTCTCTCTCTCTCTCTCTCTCTCTATCTATCTATCTATCTATCTCTGTCTCTCTCTGTCTCTCTCTGTCTGTCTCTCTGACGGATGACGCACGATGCACATGCGTCTAATTGCAGAAGAGCGTGGCACACAGCCATCATAGGACACCGAAGATGGCTTCAGAGTCTTAATGGCTCTTGTACAGTTTGATATGAACAGTGTCACTATGAATCAGGTCATCAGCTGGTGTGCTGCAGTCTTTGTGCTTTTCAGGACTGCTCCCGTAGCACTCAAATGGCAGGCCCCAAGCAACACACGCCTTCAGTTGGGGGGTATCTTGTAGCCAATAGGTAGAAAACATCAACCCTGGTGGGGCCGTATGTTCCTTCTCCAGGCTTGAAAGCAACCCAACCATGACAAAGTCCTACACCCCACTTCCAATGGGAGGACAAGTCATGCCCAGCCCTCTGCCCTACTAAATATTTCTCACTATCATGCAGCTGTATGATGCGTTGCAAACACTTCACTGTGAACTTCACTTCTGTATGTAGAAGAGGACTGTCTGCCTGATTGTTGAATGATATATTGACCATAGTAATATCCTGGTCAAGGAAGATTTTTAATGTGTTAAGGATTTTTCCTATATTCCTTCCACAGATTAGGGGGTGAGAGTCAGTGCCTAAAACTGTAGCCATTAGGCAGCCTCTGTTCATTTGAGTAGTTGGAGTCTACCCAATTTAGATCTTAAAGGCTGTCAACCTTAATGCTTACTCCCTCAAGGAGGGAGAGACAGAGTCAGTAAGACACACACACACATACACACACAGAAAGAGTGAATGTGTGCAAGGGGGGGGGGGGGGGGGGGAGGAGGAGGAGAGAGAGAGAGAGAGAGAGAGAGAGAGAGAGAGAGAGAGAGAGAGAGAGACAGAGAGAGACAGAGAGAGACAGAGAGAGACAGAGAGAGACAGAGACAGAGATATAGAGAGAGACAGACACAGACAGGCAGACAGAAGCGGCGAGAGTGGAGACGAGGAGAAGCGTCTGGTTGCACACGTGAAACGCTTTTCAAAAAGGCGCGGAAAACGAAATCGGCGCCAAAAAGCAGCGAGAGCGATTTTACCTCCGATATCAGAGAGCTACTTCCGGCTGCCGGTTGACGGTTGACGGTTGACGATGATAGGCTTGTTCAGGACGCGCAGCGATTCAAAGCGCTGCTCAGCGCTGCATGTGATTCACTCCTGAACGGCCAATTTGGGGCGTGCTTCACTCAGCGCTGAGCAGCGCTCTGCATCACCAATCCGAGATGATGCAGAATGATTTTGCATCATTTCAAAATGGCGTCTTCGATTCCGCACTGGCCGTCGACGCGTAAAATAACCCTCAGAAACATCATTTTGGGACTGGAACGGGCTTTATTTGCCCCAAGCGCTCTGTATGTGCAAGTAATGGCAAGTAAGGATGACACAGTAGTGGATTTTATTCATGCAGAATACATGTAAACGTGCATAAACGATGTCTGGCAAAGAAAACACTTCTTCGCGTCTATCAACACAACATGGGGCGCAGAAGATTTACCTTCCCTTTAACAAGTGAAGCGCTGCACTACATCTTAGGCGTTCAGGAGTGGCAAAGAGCGCTCAATTGCCAACATGAAGCGCTCATGCAGCGCTGAGTACTCCTGAACAAGCCTACTGTTCTCTCCTAAGCCGCTTCCTTCAGGCTGGCGAGGCAGGGAAGCGGGCAAGCAGTCCGAACAGCCTGACCAAAGTGCTTTGTTTTCCGTCAAAAGTGGAATGAATACCTTTTTTTTTAAACTGCAAAGTGTGTCTGGGATGCCTGCAAATGTACTTACAGTTTCAACTGATAGAATAAATCATCACTGTTTGAACAATTATCTGTTTTACTTACCATGAAAATTCGCTCGACAGTCACAGTGGCGTCCGTAGTAGCAGACGAAGTAGATAGCCTGACCAAAGTGCTTTGTTTTCCGTCAAAAGTGGAATTAATACCATTATTTTTACTGCAAAGTGTGTCTGCGATGCCTGCAAATGTACTTACAGTACTTACCGTTTCAACTGATGGAACAAATCATCACTGCTTGAACAATTATCTGTTTTACTTACCATGAGAATTCGCTCGACAGCGACGTCCATAGTAAGCGGAGTAACCGGAAGTGCAATCAGAAAAATGTTGAAAACGAGGCCATCGGCGAACTTCTTACAAAGACCTCTTATATGACACAGCGCGTGCAGGCTGAGCAAGCCAGCCGTGCATATGATGTAATGTCCATGAGCTGGAGGCGTCCGATGGCGAAATGGGGGCAGTAGTTCTTAGTCGTTTCCTCCATGGATATGCCGCTCGCGTGGAATGTAGCGTGGGGCTTCTGGTTGAGGTTGCTGTTGCTGTTGGTTGGCCATTACTGGTGGTTGAGTAAATTCGCTTTAACCCTGCTCTGCAGCGCCAAATGTGGTGGTCGATGGTAAGGTTGGAGTCAAGTAAGACGCAGGGGCGAAGTCGAGTTACTTTCCACTCTTTATTGGCCGTTGGTACAAGCTCTTAGTAAATGAACTTCTGGACCCGGGTAGTGAAATGGTCTCTGGCTGTGTGCCGTCTCCCCCTTATCAAGCGGATGGACGGACCTCACAGGAGCAAAGGATGTGGATTGTTCCACAGATCCTAACCATGGCTCCCGGGTCATACTTCTATTTGAAAGAAAAGAGAGATTACTTATTTGAACTCGCTTTGAAATTACTTCTTACAAATGTTGTCTCATTCAGCATTACACAGTCTATTGAATGAATCATATGCCGTTGCAAGTGGTTGTCTTACTTGAGAGGAAACATCAGATTTACAGTCAAAATGTCAGAATTCAGATGCCAGAGAGGGAGAACGGCTCACTAGCTAGGGGTCACGCTAATGTAAGGAGTGACTGACAGTGCAGCTGCACCGACAATCAGACCACAGCAGAGGAGGGGTCGCAGAGTGGTCAGCTGGTCAGCTTGCCCATGGACATTACATCCTTCTTATTGGATCCATGGCTTGCCTTACAGAAAGGATGGTAAGGGAGGGGGGGGGGGGGGGTTGGAGAGAGGTCTGACACACAGGGGGGTGGGAGAGACAGAAGCGGGGATAACTGAGCACAGTAGATGTACAATACACTCGGTGATAGGTGCACCTCATCACATTTCGATGATGAAAAGTCCTGCAAGGAGAAATCGAAGTGTTTTGTTTGTTTTTCAACGTTGTGCTAGTGCTATTTCTGTCAGAGTAAACCACCATGTTGAAACACATATATCAGTGCCTTTATTTGAGAGCAAAACTTTAAGCCTGCTTGCACTGCAGAGATCTGCAGGTGACCCTTCTAAAGTGATTTTGGTTGGCTGCATGATGATAGTCCACGATAAGCACTGCTGTAGGCTGCGTGATGTGAGTCACAAGCAGTGTTCTCATTGTTCGGACAAGACAAATACTGATATCAAAGATGCATGACACAATTCCTAAAGGAGGATAAAGATATCAGAATCGTCTACTTGATATAAAAAAATGACCAAATGGGTGTAATTTTTAAAGATGAAGAAATTGGAGGTTATGTAGGCACAGTAGCCTCTGTTCAGTTGAAATTTTCTCATTTTCCCAGTCACACTTTCATCTGTCGGTCTTCTGTATATCTCCCCCCCCCCCCCCCCCCCCCACTGTGTGTGTGTGTGTGTGTGTGTGTGTGTGTGTGTGTGTGTGTGAATGTGTGTGTGTATGTGTGTGTATCTGTGTGTGTGTGTGTGTTCATCTGCCTCTCTATATCTCTCTGCCCCTGAGGGTTGAGGGTAAGAATAGATCCACTGTGTCTTCCTATTCATAATATGCAAATGCCTAAGGAAATCTGAACTTGATTTGCTCAAGATTACTCTAACCTCTTCTAGTGATTTTGTAACCAGTGGTCTTACATAGCCTACAAAGGCTGGTCGGCCATGAAACCACCTCCCTCCCTCCCTTCCTCCCTCCCTCCCTCCCTCCCTCCCTCCCTCCCTCCCTCCCTCCCTCCCTCCCTCCCTCCCTCCCTCCCTCCCTCCCTGCCTCCTCCCTCCCTCCCTCCCTCCCTCCCTCCCTCCCTCCCTCCCTCCCTCTCTCTCTCTCTCTCTCTCTCTCTCTCTCTCTCTGTCCCTCCCTCCCTCCTTCTCTGTCCCTTTCCTTCAACCCCCCCCCCCCCCTCCTCCTCCTCCTCCTCCTCCTCCTCCTCCTCCTTCTCCTCCTCCTCCTTCCCACCCCCAACATTCCACACCCCTTTTATAATCCTGCTTGTAACCTGTAACCTTTAGTGTCATGCTAGCTTGTTCTCAGTGGTAACAAACTGAGAGATATTCTTTTCCCTCTCTTTTTCATCAGAGTGAAGATCATAGCACAAGAGGAGAACATAGGATTGTACAAGAAGCCAGGCTGCTATGACTGTATGATGAGGAACACTGTCACTGGCAAATGCTGCAGGTAAGACAGACAGACAGACACTCACACACACACACACACACACACACACACACACACACACACACACACACACACACTGATGACAGATGGACAGACATACACACACACACACATGCACACAGATACACATAAAAACAGGCAGACACACAGAGGCATGCAGGCAAAATATTTGCAACTTCTGATGCTGACCCATGTTATTGAATAAAATGATTAGAAACTCTCATATAATAGTTGTACTGAACTTCAGTTTCACACAGATGATGTCACAGAGCTGGCAAGTACTCTTACACGCATACGTTCTGAAGATGCTGGGTAAGATGGAGTGTGTTATTTGTTATCATAGACACTTTTTGTGGGACTACAACTGGTCAGCTGATGTCAATTCTAAAAATTTGAAGTTAAAATTTAGGTGACAAATAAGTTATTATGGACACTAAGTCGGTAAAACGAATGGCTACCTGATTTTTAAAATGTATGCGTAAATCTCTCCTTATCTTTCCAGCCTATTCAGGAACATGAATGAGGCAGAGGCACAGGTTCTCTTCAAGAATCTGGCACCCAAGATGGCAGTTCTCATCTCCAGCAGCAGCGCTGCCTCCTCAGACGAGATGCTGCAGAAAATGTGCGACTGCATACGGGAGCACTCGGGCTGGTCGGCCGCACATGTGGCTGCCTATGTGGGGATCTTCGAAGCCCTCAGGAACCCTGGTGTCAGAAGGTTTGTCATCTCTTCTCAGTTGTCCTGTTCTCCTGGATGCATTACTCTCTTATGTGAGTGTGACTGGTAACTTGGAGGTGTGTCATCTGCAGATGAACTTCTGGTTGATTCTGTCAAACACTTGGATGTGGTGTTGTGAGTAGTTGTGCAGTCCAGGCTGGGAACTTTGGTCCCTCTAGCTTTAGATGCCTGTTCAGTTTGGCCACCCCTCTCATGTGGGCACTGGGAAAGACTAGAACCTGGGCATGGGGGTTATCACCTCCCGTACCGACATGGATCTCGCTACAAAGCCACAAAAAAGAAAATGCCCCTTGGATCCTCTGAAAGGGGGGGAGAATGAAGGATCCGCAGGCGACCACACGGCAACGAAACGGACCGTCCAACGGACAATGAGCAATGACACTGAGTACCTGTGTTGTTGTGGCAAGGGCTTTACAACGGAGAGAGGCATGAAGATACACCGGAAGAAGGAGGGATGCTTAAAGTCCTCCAAGTCATCCAAAACCCAACGCAGTGAGTCATCAGATAAGTCATCAGGAGTACTCTGCCAGGTAGCAAGCCACAGCGCAGAGAATGCCTTGGATGGGCACGACAGGGCGGGTTTCAACACGTCCCCCAGGGAGAGAAGACCCCAGTCAAACATGCCACAAGCAGCCGACAACGGGGCGGGGATAAACGTAGATGAAAACCTCGCCAGCAAGATCCGTGAAGAGAGAAGACCCCGATTGAACCTGCCACCAGCAGCCGACAAGAAAGCGTGGAAAAAGTTAGACGAGGACCTCGCCAGAAAGCTCCTTCAAGTCCTTGCTTTCGAGGTCACACTGGATGAGACAGTACGGAAGTTCGCAGATACCATATACTTCCACTGCGCAGAACAATATGGCATCAGAGAACAGAAGACAAACAAACCACACCCCATCAAAAGCAGATGACAAAAGAAAATGGAAACAATCAGAAGCCGCAAGAACCAGGTGCGAAAGCAGTTCAAGAAGGCTCCGCCAGAAGTGAAAGCAGCACTAAAGGCACTATGGGAAGAACTGATGAAAGAGCATGAAGTTCAAGCCCCAAAAGTCAAGAAGCCCAACTGTGACCCAACAACCAGTCAAGAGCCTCAGAAGGGTGTACGACTCAAGCTTGAGAGATACAGGAAGAGCCAAGGAGCTCTTGAGATGATCAACAAGTGCCCCCTTCAAGGAAAGTTCAAGATCTGGATATTCCAACATGTCCTCCTCCCAAAACTGCTATGGCTGCTGCTCATCTACGATATCTGCACAAGCACATTGGAGGGGCTGGAGTCTATGACCAGCAAGTTTCTCCGCGGATGGCTTGGTGTCCCCCCCGGCTTCTCGAACGTGGGGCTATATGGGAAGGCAAACAAGCTCGCTCTGCCACTAAAATCGCTCACTGAAGAATTCAAGGTGGGCAACGCCAGACTGCTCATGATGCTCCAGACGTCGGAGGACACCCTGGTGAGATCAACCCTGCCCACCATCAGATCGGGGAAAAAAATGGACTGCTCAGGGGGCAGTCGACGCAGTCACGGAGAGCCTGAAGCTGAAGGAAGTCCTGGGACACACCCAAAGCAGTCGACAAGGTCTCGGATACAGTGAGAGACCAACATTCTGGTCAAGGGCAAGAAACAAAGGCAAACGCGACATGGTGAGCCAGGAAATAAGGGCAACAGAGGAAGCCAAGAGGGCAGCTGCAGCGGTGCAGCAGGCACAGCAAGGCCAATGGACAACTTGGGACGCAGCAGAGCAAAGAAAGCTGCCCTGGAGAGACATCTGGCACATGGCACCAATGCGGCTGGTTTCATAATTAGGGCTACGTATGATCTGCTACCCACCAACGCGAATCTGGCCAGATGGGGAAAGACATCAGACATCAACTGTCCGCTTTGTGGGGTGAAACAGACCCTCAACCATGTCCTGTCAGCGTGTGGCATGGCCATGAGCCTTGGACGGTACACCTGGCGCCACAACATGGTTCTCCACCACCTGGCCCAAGCAGCGGAGGAGGCGATAGGACACGCTAATGCAGAGGAAAAAGGGCTCCCACAGCAAAAGAAGTTCGTGAGGCCCGGAGAGTCGGGAAACGCAGTGCGCAGGAAAACAGCAACATCCGGCGTCCTTATAGCTGCACAAGACTGGACAATAGCAACTGATCCGAAAGGGCAAAGCCGGTACCCCACAGAGATCAGAGAGACCAGACATTGTCATTTGTGCTCCACTCCGCAAAGACCAAGAGAATGGTCCTCATAGAACTGACAGTGCCCATGAAAGACAAGATGGAAGAGTGGCACGAAGTTAAGCAAGCAAAATACGAGCCCCTTGCCAACCAGCTAAGAAGCCAGGGCATTTGGACCACCATCCTCGCGGTCGAGGTGGGAGCTAGGGGATTCGTAGGCCATACAGTCTACGGCGCCTGCAGACAACTCGGTCTCTCAAGCCGGCAGTGCACACAGGCAGCAAGAGCCATGGCAGAAGCCGCAGAGAGGGCATCTGTCTGGATATGGATGCGCACAAACAGCAGAGATTAGGGTCCACCTAGTGTGCGCTAATGTGACACGAATTCGAACGGAAAACTTGCCAGTACTGTGGCACATTCCTCCACCCAATAACCCGCCGTGGCCGGTCTTGCGGGCGAGATCACGTAGCATGCCTCTGGCCCCCGGGCTGAGCAGGGGACAGGCGCGATCTCAAACCAAAGAAAAAACCTGCCAATGAGGGAGCACTTTCCCTACGAAGCTCTGTGGCTGAGCGGTAGCGCGCTGGAACTGCAGTCGGCGGGTGCGGTGTTCGAAACTGCTTGGATTCTAGAGTTGCATCCTTGAGCAAGATGCTCAATTCCGATTGCTTCTTCCCGCCCCTGTCAAATACAGTGGCAGGTCAGTCCAGGTGTGGCCCACACTCCGAGAGTGTAAGGAAGATTATAGGACCAAAACACTCGGCGACGGGGGCTCATCCTCTGAAGACCGTCTGCTGCTTCGCTCCGTAGGGAGTTTCTAGCTACTCAAACTGCCCATTTGGTTCCTGTGTGCACCCTGGCTGCAAGAGGTCTAGATCCTCTGCCACAGCTTCCACAGCTTCCAATTCGGTGGGTTTTATGTTCATACCCTTGTAGATACCCCTCTTCCTGAGGCAGTATGTGCAACTCGCTATGATCAAGCAATGAATATCACATGATGTCCCTTAGTGCTATACTCCATCCTATTGCATTTCCCACCCCCACTCCCCCTTGTTACCTAATGAAGATGTAGGCTAGCATTCCAGTTTTCCTTCTCAAACTCAATCTTTTGTATATAGTGACCATGTGGGGAACATCAGGAAACTCTTACACAAGATCATCACTACATTTTTGATAATGATTTTGATGAGGAAATGTTAACGTTAAGCTGACAGCTTGGTACAGTAATGGTAGCAAGGGACAGAGAAGGTGGTATGGGACATCATAAGATAGCCAGACTGCAGTGCTGCAGGATTTCTACATGAAGAATTTAAGCAGTATGGTATTCAAGTCAGCTTGATTTGCTTGAAATCACAAAGGACTTCATCCTGTTTGGCTAACATACCAATGATTTTATTGGAGTAATAAACTATGTCGCACCTGTGAATAGTCACACCGCTACTTTGTGTTGGAACATTCTCAGGGAGCCGACTCGGAGCAATGTTACGTTAGTCAGATGACTTAGGTGATACTAGATGGGCTGTAGTGTTACACTATAACAGCCTGATGTGGTCTGCTAAGATCCTGTGTTCATGATGGAAATAGGACAGCACATCTGCTGTCACACGTTTTATGTCAAAAGAATGTGAAACAATGAAGTGTAAAGTGAAGGGAAAAAAAATCACAGAAGCAGGAGGTGTTCAATATTGCTTTGGTTACAACATCTGCTCCACTGTTTATGTTGTTGTATTGAGTTCATGAATAGTGGACTAAATCAGGTGATATGAAGCATGCAGCACATTTTTCAGTCTGGTGTCTTAAGATGTAGGAAGTTCTTACTCTGATGTGCACCTACCTAACAGCCAAAGGTCTTGGAACTCTGTGGCCTGGCTCTGTTACTGAATTGGATCCTGAGGTCTCAGCAGCCAGGGTGCCAGCTGATAAAGTGGCTCTAGACACGTAAATAAAGCACGGAGTGTCTCTGGCTGTAAGTCACACATGCATCTTCTGTCTGCACTGCTCCCTCCCCCCCCCTCTGGTCTGCTTGCAGTGTGATGGACGCGCAGTGTTGCCTGACTGGAGTGACACCCCTCATCTGCGCCATCAAGGGGCAGCAGCTGGCGTGTGTGGAGGAGCTGCTGAAGAACGACTGCAAGCTAGGCATGGTGGACAAGTACGGAGACTCCCCGTACCACCACGCCGTGGTGCACTTCCCCAAGTGTATTCCAGTGAGTGTTTTCTCTGTTCACCTCCCCCTGTGTGGGTTGGGGGCAAGAATAGACCCACCGTGCCTCCCTGTGAGATTTGTGAAAGGTGAATTACCTCTTAACATCCTGTACCGCTCCTAACCACTCGTTAGTCTAATCCTAATCAAGCGAATTACATGCAAAGTAAGCAAAGAAAAATATCAAAAACAATTTGTACTCGATCTTGGAATGACCAACATTTACTTTTGACTAAAGTAGGAATTTTTTTAAACAAATCAACCGTGTTCTGTTTCATTTTCTTTAAAACCTTATAGAACTGGGGCATGTAGTTGTGAAATTCCTAATAGGACGACCAGAGTTAAGAGGGAAATTGTGTGATAACTTTTCCCAAGTGTATTCTGTTGTGTAATTTCTCTGCACAAAACAGTAGGTGTGATAACTTTTCCCAAGTGTATTCTGTTGTGTATTCTCTCTTTTTTATAAAGTGGATGTGATAAAGTTCACTGAAAACCTCAACATTGATCACCTGCAACCCTCTCATCTATTTTGGGATTTTGTCCAAAATTGTCCATTGGGAGATTGGACATGTAGTAGAAACAGGTTGAATGTTACCTTTTGCAGACTATAAAAATCTGTCATGTAAGAAAGAGAAAGAAAAACAGCAAATAGATATGTTGGTCACTGAAAGGTTACTACAGAAACATAATGATAAGCAAGCCTATGATGACCTGAACACTAGGAAACTTCAAGTGGCTGGACCAGGTACTTAGCAATCTTGATCAGGGTCACTTTTGCCTCCGACATAATAGCTACATGTAGATTTCTGACTCTTCCATGATCCCTTTTTGCTGCAGATACTGGCCAAGTTTGACAAGGAGGGGGTGGTCAACTGGCTGAATGGCAAGGGGGAGACGGCGCTACTCCAAGCCTGCAAAGTCAAGAACCCCCAAACTGTGGACCTCCTGGTCAGCAACGGTGCCGATGCCAGCGTCACTGCCTGCGACATTCTGCCCATCCATGCTGCTGTGGACAACGATGACTTGGAGTATGTCTCTCTGCCTTGTGGAACTGGCTTTCTCTGGGCTTTGCATTCTCACCTATTTGATATAATGTATCTTGAATTCTTTGAGTTGGGTAGTGTTTCTTGATTGGCTGTTTGAGTCATCTGCTGTGATATGTCATCTTTCCAGAATCAGAACTTTTGCAGTGGTGTACCTCATGACTGATTGCTGAGAGAAATATGTGTGTATTATGTCAGGCTTTGAACCAGAACACAGCTGTTTCATGCTGATGTTTATCCCTCCAGGTTTACTGAAGGTCCTCACAGCTTTATCTGTCTGTGTGTCTGTGTGTGTCTGTCTGTCAGTTCCGACTTAACGGCTGATATCTCAAAAACTACTGGACGGATTTCCTTGACATTTTGCACACTTACTGGAAGTTAGGTCCGATTGAATGTATCAAATTTTCAGACTCGGAGTTTGAAAAGAAAGTGACCTTTTTTTACGTTTTGGTTTTGCAAAGAAGGCAAGGGACGGAACTCTGTCCCGACTCAAGGGAAGTTTGGGCATGTGTGACGTCATCATTTGACATCGAATAACGTGACGTAATTTCGAGGAGATTGGACATTGGTGAAGGAGAAAGAAGGATTTTTTATCCCTCCAGGTTTACTGGAGGTCCTCACAGCTTTATGGATTAGCTCACTCAGTAGAATATTCTTTTGTCGCTGGGACATGCTTGGTTGTAGGGGATGCGCATACGGGTTCGAATCCGCACAGAAGCTTTTTTTAAATGTGTGTATGGTATTCGAGAGAGAGAGAGAGCCACCCCACCCGTTGTTGTACACGTGAGAGGTTGCGGGTTCGAACCTTACTTTTTTCCCCCTCTTTTCTCGAGAGGTTGCTGGTTCGAACCCGATCTTTTTTTTGTTTGTTTGTTTTTTTTTTAATGCCAAAACCTGGAGGTTCAGCGCCAGCGGTTTTTATTGAATAATGCATCATATTTGTTGTTGTTGGGGAACTTCTTTGTAAATGGATACTTGAAAGTGCAACGACATTATCACTTTGATGTGAAGTTCTGGTTCAGTTGGCATAGAATCCATGGTTGCTGGTCTTTCAAGGCCTACTGCAGTAGCTCAGCCAGGGACAACATCAAGACCAGGAAATATTAGGTCAAGATCAGATTGTTTATGACCTGACAGTGTGTCCAAATGTCCCTGGAAATTCTGGTCCAATACCACAATGATTGAAAATCATTTAAAAAAAAGAATAGTTGTAGCTACATTATCTTGACCAACCCTATTTTTCTCTGCCGACTCTAAACTTTTGTTAATCATGAAAAAAGAAGAGAAGGAGAAAGAAATTGATGGTAATCAACAAATTGTGTGCTGTCCCATCTTACCTACCCTATGAGCACTCAGGGAATCCACTATTTACATTACAAGAAAAGAAATGTCAGTGAAAGATAAACAGTGATTTATGTTCAATCTAGCCTATTCTTTAAAAAAAGGTTTCTATCAATAAGAAATAAACACACGACAAACACTAAAATCAAAGTCTTTCGGGCACACGCCCTTCTTCAGTGAATGTTACAGACAAACATAAATGATGCAACACGTGACGTAAAAAAAACAACTTTAGAATGACATGACATAGGCACTGAAAACTCTCCCTCTCTCTCTCTCTCTCTCTCTCTCTCTCTCTCTCTCTCTCTCTCTCTCTCTCTCTCTCTCTCTCTCTCTCTCTCTCTCTCTCTCTCTCTCTCTCTCTCTCTCTCTCTCTCTCTCTCTCTCTATTTATCTCTATATCTTTAACTTTCTCTCTATAACTCTCTCTCTCTCTCTCTCTCTCTCTCTCTCTCTCTCTCTCTCTCTCTCCCTCTCTTTTTCTCTATTTCTCTATCTATCTCTCTATATCTCTCTATCTCCCTTCAACTTTCTCTCTATCTCTAACTCTCTCTCTAACTCTCTCTCTAAGTGTTCATAGTTCCATCCATCTATCTCTCTCAGTCTAACACATTCAGTCCTTCAGGGTAGTTGGTGCGCAACTTGAAGCGCCAGAACTTCTCTCTCCGCTTTCGGATGTTAGCATCGTCCACATGTATCTTCTCGATAATGGTCACTCTCATGTGGGATAGGCAATGCCCAGGGGACCTGAAGTGCTTAGCCACCAAGGTTTAAAATATCAGGCTGATCTACCAACTACATTTTAAAATTCCATATTTGCCATGTTACCTGCCATAACCACAGCAATTTTGTTGGTGTGTCTGATCACCAAACGCCATTTCCAACCCCCCAAAGAGCATCTCTACACTCATCTGCCTGTCAGCGAGAAGAATGAACACTTGGCCCTCACTCATACTTTCATCTGACAAGAGGGTCTTCTTGTGAAGTGTTACATCTTTATCCTTGAATTTTAAGTTTTGCTCATGAAATGTCTTGCCAGATCAACCGAGCTGATCATCAAGAAGTGTCCAGGCCAGGAGAATGCCCGGGACCCCAAGAATGGCGGCACTCCCATCCACTGGGCCAAATCCAAACAGGTGGGAGCCTCTCCTTCCTGGGCTGATGTGCTGTCTTGAGCTGGCATGCCTGGCTGGAACTTCTCCCTTTGTCCAGTCATCTTGTGGACTGTCTTGGACGGTTTCTTTCAAATGTCATGTTATTTAGTGTCTCCTTTGTATTTTGATTTTTGTTTCGTTGTTGTTGTTGTTGTTTTGGTTTTGTTTTGGTTTTTGTTGTTGTTGTTGTGGGTTTTTTTGTTGTTTTTTTTGGGGGGGGGTTGTGAGAAAAAATTTAAAAGATTAATTGTGTATTTTATGAGTATTGTATTGTGCAGCTGATAGTCACATTGTGCCCTTGCAGGAATGTCTTGTGACATGCACGTGCTGTTTTCCTTTCCTCACCAGAGGACGTGTAGAATTAGGAAAAAGTCAGTTGCAAGCAGGCAGTTTACTTATGTTTTGAGGTGTGATCCTGTCAATTTTCAAGGAGAGAGAGGGTAACTTTGGCCTACCTGTGGAAGATAAACTATTCGTAAATCACACCCCATAAAAATAAGAACATTTTAGCTCTGCCACACTGCTAGCTTGACTTGTACAACTGCTAGTCTTTGAAATCATTAGAACGAATCAAGACAACCTGTGACACTTCCTGACTTGTTGATACATAATTTCATTTGGCATTTTTCTAGAGTTGCTTCATTTTGAAATCTAATGTTGTGATGATGGACCTGTGCGGGCATGAACAGTTTGCATGTGGATGACTCATGTTGGTCTTTTCAACCACTGAGAAGCCAGGCAGTGAAACCTATCTCTACTCTCAATACCTCTAATGGAAAAGCTATCTAATTTGGGCATCAATGCACCTGAATGGTACACTCATTGAGTGGTTTGTCAAGATTCATGTGTAAATACAAAATCAAATTATGATAATTTGATCAAGGAAAATTGAAATACAGGTTCCTAGGAATGTTTCTGGTCTAATAAACCGCAAAGTAATACCAATAAACATCAATTTGATGGGGTTTTTTCTGTTTTTTTTTTAATTTACCTTTGTCACAGACAGGTTGTGTGGCTGATAGCCAATCAGATGCAGCCTACCATCCAGCTTTGGCACATGTACCTGGGTTTGAAAGCATTTTCTGTTTTTCCTCATCTGCTCTCTCTCTCTGCGTGCAGGCAGTGCATTTGCTGGCTTCGCTGGGCAGCACGCTGGACACAGTCAGCACCACAGGCAACACGCCTGTACACATCATGATGCAGACTGGGCGCTTTGACTGCCTCATGGCGCTCTTCTACCACGGTGCCGACGTCAACATCACCGACTCTGAGGGAGAGACACCGCTGCATTGGGCTGTCCAGGTAGGTCTTTCCCACAGACTGGACATTGTTAGGATTGTTAGGACAGGACGCACTGAGCAGGAAGGGAAAGACTTTAGACTGCTCAGCGGATGCTGTTTGGAATCCAGAGTATCCAGGCATGCAAGGCCAAAAGTGAGTACTGTAGCAATGTCTAGGAATTGCTCATTGTTATGAGTTCAACTTGACTCGTTCTTTCAAATAATAAGTCTAGGGGAAACCCACACACGCACAGCCGAACTAGCAACACTATTTTACACAGTCATTCTATCAAACGATGTAACACGACAGAAAGACGGTGAGGACAAAGGTCAAAATCAAATCACTGTAATTTCTCTCAATAACAATAAAAAAATGGATAACTAAAGGTTAGTAATAATGATCATGAAATAATGATAATTCAATTCAATCTCTAACCCAAAATAAATATGGCTCGCCAATCGAATAAAATGAACTTATCTGCTTTGAAGACTGCATCCGTCGACAAGCATGAAGGTAGTCCTGAAACGAGGTAGCAGAGATCTGTCAACACACTAGGTGGGGAGAGAGGGGAAGGGGAGCAGGAGGCAACCAGTGCGCAGGCAGGCACGACGAAACGTGAATTTCACCCTAGTAACAGGTGAAAGTGGAAGAATCTTGTCGGTAGTTTCGTGCGTTGGCTGGCACAGCGGCTTGAACTTTTGCCCTGGAGACAGGGCAGATGCAGGAGAATCTTGTCCGTAACTTCATGCACTGGTTAGCATGGCGACTTGACCCTTTGCCCTGGAGACAGGGCAGACGCTGGAGAATCTTGTCCGTAACTTCATGCACTGGTTAGAACGGCGACTTGAACCTTCGCCCTGGAGACAGGGCAGACGCTGGAGAGCACGGTGACTTGAACTTGACCCACGGGGTGGGTGCCTCACTCCTCGCCTCACCATGGGGGGGGGGGGAGAGCCGTGGGAGGTGGTCTTTATCCGTTGAAGGTGTTTACCCGCCCAGACCACGGGGAGGGCGGGGATTATATAGTCGAAGCATGGACGCCTTAGATTTCTGTGCTGTCTTATCCAATGAGAACACTTGGGCCACGCCCATTTTCCCTCACTGTCCAATCACACGACCCCCATATAAGGGGTAGTCCTTCGCCGGAAGTGCCTTCAGTCAAGCTTTAACAATGCGGCCAATCACACGTCCCCGCTTCGCTCGCCAGTTCAAAATGTGTACAAAGTTTTTCATTGGTTGGCGATGAATGGATGGATGGCGCTTCACAGCCGATCAGCCTCTAGGCCATGCAAGGCCATTAAGCACAAAAATCACTAGAACAGTTGAGAGCAAACGCAAGGCAAGTTGCGGTGTCCTTAGTCACTCGCCTTTTACGAATCATGCAGAGAGAGACGTAGTGTGGGTCAACTCTTAACTCACACACAGTGGAGGTATGGTTGGCGAGCCGTAACACGCTATCGTTACTTTTTTTAGAACGGTTGGCCACACTAATTTACATACCACAGGTTAGTAAATGAGAAAGTGGTTCATGCACTGATAATTGGCAGATTGGATTACTGCAATTCTGTACTACAGGGCCTCCCCAAAAAGACACTCTGCAAGCTTCAACATATACAGAACTGTGCCGCCAGAATGGTGAAAAGAGTGAAGAAGACGGAACACATCGGCCCAGTACTCAAAGATCTGCACTGGCTACCTGTCCACAAGCGAGTTGTCTTCAAGATCTGCACGCTCGCCTACAAATGTCTCAAAGAGGAAAATATGCCATCGTACCTATGTGGCCTGGTCAATCTGTACAAACCAGCCCGCGATCTCCGATCGGCCCATAGTGTTCTCCTCAGATGTGCCCAAGTTAAGTCCAAAAAATGGGGAGACAGAGCTTTTGTTGCTACTGCCCCGAGGCTGTGGAACTCTCTCCCAGAACCACTCAGAGCTGCCCCATCTCTGTCCAGCTTCAAAAGAGGCCTAAAGACCTTCCTCTTCTGAGACTGAAACGACAATATGCTGTTGTGTAAAGCGCCAAAGAGCAGCAGAAGTGCTGAATTCAGGTGCTCTATAAATGACTTACATACATACATACATACATACATACATACATACATACATACATACATACATACATACATACATACATACATACATACATACATACATACATACATACATACATACATACATACATACATACATACATACATACATACATACATACATACATACATACATACATACATACATACATACATACATACATAAATACAAAGGGGGGGGGGGGGAATCTCGTCACACTCATGCAGACAGAACTTGTGACAGACCTCAAAAGTTCAACTAGGTAGAGGTAGAACACTCTGACATCATCTGGGGTTTCAGGAGTTTGGTTTCCTGCCTGAGGCCTTGACACTAGGTGTACCCCCAGCAAGATTTTAGCTCTGTATTAGCAACTAGGCCGATATACTTTTGAATTGGATGTTCTACTGATGAAGAAGATATCTGAAGTAAAGCAGACATGAACAATTCATGGAGCTTTGTTTATGGAGCAGGCAGTGCTATTGCATGAGGTCTCATGACCTTGTACTTTCTGCCTCCTTTGGAGCTTGTGCTGTTTTGAAAACTTAGATCTTTCACATGAGAAGGAACACTAATTTGTATTGCCTGCTGTGTATACGGTATTGATTTCTTTTACTGGGTGCTCAGAGGGTGGAAGGTTTCCATTGCAGAGTTATGATCTGATGATGGCCTGTAATGACTACAGATTTTTCATGTGGAGGATTCAGTGAAATGTTTTGTGCTCAGATTTAACATATAGAGCTGAAGCCGAAGCCCTGTGAGGGACAGACAGGGGAAAAAAAAGTGAGATCAAAGGCGGGGACTGAACCAGGGACCTTTCGGTTAGTGCCCTAAATGCTCTACCAGCTGAGCTACCATGGTCTATGTTTTCTTCTCCTGTCTACACTGTCTGTGTCCATTCAATGCAATGGAGTTAGGTTGAAGAGGTGAATGCAGACCAAGGCAAACCTTGTACCTCTGAAATTGCAGAAAGATGACATTTCCCTGGTGCGGACAATTGTGGTGTTTGGGGCAGACATCAACATCAGCAACAAGAGGAGGCAGTCAGCCAGGCACCTGGCAGCTACCTCCAAGGGCAAAAATTCGTGAGTGTTTTGAAAGACTGGCATGCCAGCAATTAATCGCAGCAGTTAATTAGGTTCATCAGTTGAGGTTTGGACTGTTATGCAGCAATCTGTAGGCACTGTAGTTGCTTTTTGACTCACATGCGAAGCAAAAGTGAGTCTATGTACTGAGCCGTGTCGTCCGTCCGTCCGGGCGTCCGGGCGGGCGTCCGTCCGTAAAAAACTTAAACGTTGGATTTTTCTCGGAGACTATTAAGTCTATCAACACCAAATGTGGCATGATGGTGTATGATGACAAGGCCTCAAAAAACATACATAGTGACTTGACCTTGCTTCAAGGTCAAGGTCACAGGAGCCATAAATGTGGTCTCAAAAACAGTCATTTTTCACATTTTCCCAATTTTCTCCCACGTTATTGAGAATGGCGACCTTAGCTACAAGTAGTATATAGGTCAAAGCAAGCCCTATCTTTTGATACCAGTTTGGTTGACCTTGCTTCAAGGTCAAGGTCACAGGAGCTCTTCAAAGTTGGATTGTATACATATTTTGAAGTGACCTTGACCCTGAACTATGGAAGATAACTGTTTCAAACTTAATAATTATGTGGGGCACATGTTATACTTTCATCATGAGACACATTTGGTCACATATCATCAAGGTCAAGGTCACTTTGACCCTTATGAAATGTGACCAAAATGGGGTAGTGAACCACTAAAAGTGACTATATCTCATGGTAGAAAGTGCCAATAAGCACCATTGTGCTTCCTATGTCTTGAATTAACAGCTTTGTGTTGCATGACCTTGGATGACCTTGACCTTGGGTCAAGGTCACATGTATTTTGGTAGGAAAAATGTGTAAATCATTACTTTGTGTATGATGTCATTGGTAGGTTTAGTTGTTTGACCTTGACCTTGAAGGTCACCTGAAGGTCAAGGTCATATAAAGGTCAAGGTCAAGCATGTGAGTCGTATGGGCTTTGCCCTTCTTGTTTTTCTTAGAAATAATGCTGTTTTACATTATATAGAGAGAGGGGACATTGTGTAAGTAAGAAAATCGTTTTCCTGTGAACAGGTGATGGGTAGAAACTTTTCTGTTTAACTATGTTTTTTCTTCCTTGTTGAGCTTAAAAGAGTGTGTTATCAATCATTTCAATGTAAGGAAATGGAATGCTTTTCATTCATATGCTATTCATTCAGCTCGACTCATCTGTAAGTCAAAAAAGTCATATCATCTCACTCCTCTCTTCCGCTCTCTCCACTGGTTGCCCATTAGTGCTAGAGTCCAATACAAGATTGCCTGCCTTTGCTACCATTACTTCGCTGAATCCCTTCCTCAATATCTCTCTAAACCCATGCACACCTACACACCCGCTAGACAGCTATGCTCTTCCGCAGACACAAGAATCCTCAGGTTCCCAGAGGACCCTCCAGTTAAAACAAAATTTGGTGAACGCTCTTTCTTTTATCAGGCTCCCTCTATCTGGAATGACCTCCCCGCCTCTGTTCGTCACTCTACATCTGCCTCGACCTTTCGCTCTGCTCTCAAAACTCATCTCTTCTTGAAATCGTTCCCGAATCCTGTCTAAGTTTCTTCATCTTTCTACCCTCACTGTTCTCTTTGTACTAACTTGCCTAAGCCCCCTACCACCCTCCTGCCTCTCCTCTCCCTCTCCCCAGTTTCATGGTTAAGCGGTGACGCTGTACATCAGTTTGTCGAATGCCTGAAGTGAATGTCTGACTCCTATGTTATTAAGTTTATTAAGTTATTTTTGATGTGATTGATGGTTATTGTATATTGTAATGGTTGTGTATGTATGCGCCTTGAGCATGTCTTAACTCATGGTAAGGCACTATATAAATCCACACATTATTATTATTATTATTATTCATATTTCTCACATCATACACATTTCCATTCTAAGTTGACACTAATAATTCAAATGATTAAAGCAAAGGGTACTTTTACTGCTGAATCTTCCTGCATTTCAGGAACATGCTCTGAATCTCTGCCACTGTTACAGGGAGGTAATTCTGTACTTGCTACATGTGACGGGGGCAGCGCGATGCAGTGCAGAGGTCAAAGGTTGCATGGTGGGCTGCTCTGTAGAGGGCAACTTCAACGGCACGCCAGACAACACCATGAAGACCATGATCAGAGTGGACAGCGTGGGTGAGTGGCTGTACAGGGGCATGCTGCTTTCACTAGGAACCTTGCAAGACATTGCCAGGAATAGGCTGGAGTCATTATGTGTCAACATTATGACAGAAGATGAAAAGGCAGTCAAATGTTTGACACATGTTGACACCAGCCTATATTTGCCAACTAGATAGGCTTAGCAACATGACCCGGTTTTCATCATGTGAGCTTCAGGGGAATTTTCGGTGTAGCAATGCAGATGTGGCATGCATGGTTCACCGCTGAGTGTGACATTTGGCTGAAGCTGCTCAATGCCTCCTCATCAGCTGGAACCCCTGGCTGCCAGACTTTTCAGCCTATTCCGGTAGTTAAGCCAGAGGTGGCCCCGAGAAGCCAAAGAGGCTTCATGACAGAGTCCTTTTATTAAGACCTCACTCAATGATAAGCCGAAACTAAAAGCAGCAATAAACAGGTTGCCAATAAACTGGTGTCCTCACTAGTGTACCAGACAAGATGAGCCACGCAACGATGTTTGTTCAGGCCAGAACTACTGTGATCTGTGTGCGCTGTGGCTGTATTCATTTAGAACTGCACAGCAGAGGCCAACCTCCAATGGCGTTTTATGAAGAGAATGTTCACAAGTTTCAATTAGGGAAGTAGGAGTTCCACTTTCCAAAAATGTTTGATGCTTCCTTCATTTTATACTCTCTCAGTCTTTGCTATGTCATTAAAAAATATTTCTCTGATTTTATTCTTTTGAACACTTTTACTTGTTTATCTACTTACATATATGATATTCACATTTGTCCAAATGCCTTGGGAGAGCTGTGGTCAACTGGACAACGATGCCCAATATTAGACAACGCATCTTGATTGAGTTACAAACCCTTGGACATTTTCATTCAGCGTTTGAAAGGCTGCAGAGTAGAGAGATCCATAATCTGAACCACCAGAGATATCTGAGGTGTGCCATCCTATGTTGCAGCTCTGTTTGACGACATGCTGTCTGCCAAGATCAGCTCCGATGCCACCATGGATCACAAGCTGGGAGCAGTGCTTGACATGATAGACACTCCTACTGCTGTGGGAGACAAGGTAAGAGAGAGGGCCTAGGCTATTCAGATATAATGCCATCTGCTCTTTTACCTGAACCCTTACCCTGATAGTGGTGGCATATGCTGCACGGCTGTGACTGGGCCAAGCCTGCCAGTTGCAACATTTGCTGTGAGTGATGAGCGGGAAGGTTGTGAAATGAGCTTTTCAAAAATTACCCCAAAAATTCAGCTTTAACATTTTGGTAAAACAATGACATGGATTTGTTCTTTGCTCAATTGTGAGTACTTTGGTATCATTTTGCTATATTTTGTTGGATGGTTAAAATGGTATATGCAAAAGAAAAGAGTATATGTCTTGTCCTTGAAATGTAGCTTTTTTTTAGTAGTATTGACAGAGCAAACAGTTCTAGTTATGGTGCCAGGGAAAGGCTGAAAATGTCCTGCAAAGCTAGTCTTCACCTTTCCTGCTGATCCCATACTGCCTCTTGACACCCATCAAAAGAATAAGCCACACTACATTTTTCCTACTCAAAATACTTTTTCTAAAGTTAGCATCTGTGTCAGGCAGAGAACGGAGTTCTGGCCCAAGTGGTCATGTGACTGCTAAATTTAGTACAGTGTGTCAGAGGAGGGAGAAGTGGGAAGGCACAGCTGAGCAAGGCTGACATCTGGGTCAGTTTGGGAATGGCAGCAAGGGCAGAGAGAGGCTGTGTGGGACATTATTCTAGGCTGAACTCCTCTTTGTTTAATCGCAAATGCTGTGTCTAAGCATCAACTATGATAGCATCCCTCTACTGGAGTACTATGCTGACGTAGCTGTGGACGTATGTCTGCAGGTGATGTGTCTGAGCATCAACTATGATAGCATCCCTCTACTGGAGTACAATGCTGACACTGTTGTGGACACTATGTCTGCAGGTGCTGTGTCTGAGCATCAACTATGATGGTATCCCTCTACTGGAGTACAATGCTGACGTAGTTGTGGATGCTGTGTCTGCAGGTGCTGTGTCTGGATGGAGGGGGCATCCGGGGCCTGGTGCTGATCCAGATGCTGATGGAGATAGAGCGAGCTGCCAAGCGTCCAATCAGGGAGTGCTTTGACTGGATCGGCGGTACCAGCACTGGCGGCATTCTGGCTCTGGGCATTGCGAGAGGTAGAATGGCTTTGCCTGCTTGTTGTTCTGCATGTGCATGACACTTGGATGAGTTGCTGTAGTACACAGTGTCTGCGACCTCTGAGTGATCTGCATTCTTTCATGTTGATTTATCGTCCTAATTTGACAATTGTTTTTGTATCCTCTTATGAGAAGTTGCGGATCATATGTGATCTACAAACTATTGTGAACATTTAAAAAGAAAATATCAAAATTAGTATCTGTGAAACTGAAGTCCTGACGTAGAAGTATGGTTGCAGATTTAATGTTGTATTTTTATTGCTAGGAAACCTTGTAAGTTTAAATTGCATTATATGGAAATGTTACATTTTCTCTATTTGTGGATCTGAATTCCTTTTGAAACAACTCCCGCCTAGTAGTCACTGACCCATGCTTAGTGAAAACATAGTGTGTCCCACACACTGCACTCTTGCCCTTGTCACCATTCCCATGCTTAGTGAAAACATAGTGTGTCCCACACACTGCACTCTTGCCCTTGTCACCATTCCCATGCTTAGTGAAAACATGGTGTGTCCCACACTCTGCACTCTTGCCCTTGTCACCATTCCCATGCTTAGTGAAAACATAGTGTGTCCCACACTCTGCACTCTTGCCCTTGTCACCATTCCCATGCCTAGTGAAAACATAGTGTGTCCCACACACTGCACTCTTGCCCTTGTCACCATTCCCATGCTTAGTGAAAACATGGTGTGTCCCACACACTGCACTCTTGCCCTTGTCACCATTCCCATGCCTAGTGAAAACATAGTGTGTCCCACACACTGCACTCTTGCCCTTGTCACCATTCCCATGCCTAGTGAAAACATAGTGTGTCCCACACACTGCACTCTTGCCCTTGTCACCATTCCCATGCTTAGTGAAAACATGGTGTGTCCCACACACTGCACTCTTGCCCTTGTCACCATTCCCATGCTTAGTGAAAACAGTGTGTCCCACACATTGCACTCTTGCCCTTGTCACCATTCCCATACTGCCTGAAGTCAACGAGGAGATGCTGCGTTCTCTCTCATTTTCTTCCCTTTGCTAGTTGTTCTAAACTGAACCATCTCGGGGTTATTTAGTGTGGCATTTCAGCCACCAAGCAATCACATAATCTATTCAGTTAGGACCATGAGGTGCAGTATGTAGCTGGCAGCTAGAGGCAGAATGGGAAGGGCAGCAAGTGACAGAGATAGGCAGCATAGGATATTTTACATCTGAAGGTGGAGCGTAGAATTTGATTCCCCCGACCACAGATCTTGTCCATTCATTCTTGCTGTGTTTCCTGTACGCCAGGCATGAGTCTGCAGCACATCAAGGGGCTGTACTTCCGCCTGAAGGACACAGTCTTCACAGGCAGACGGCCCTACGCCTCTGAGCCCTTTGAGAAGCTCCTGAAGCAGGAGTTCGGAGAGGACGCCTGCATGGCCGACATCACTGGACCCAAGTGAGCACTGTAGACATAAGGAAAGGAATGATATTACAAGCATGTGCCATTGTCATGCCGTTTTCTCTGCATTTTTAAAATAGAAAATGAATAATATTTTGATTGGCATAATCTGATTTTGTCCTTTTAGACACTTGAACCTTTGTTTTCTCCTGCACGTTTACATTTCTAAATGTCCATTCTCCCTCCTTGTCAATCTGACACTCTGGCGCTGTCTTCCAGGGTGCTGGTGACAGGTGTACTGGCTGACCGCCATCCAGCACAGCTGCACATCTTCCGCAACTACTACAAGACTCTGAGCAAGCCAACTTCTGGTGCCCCTGGGGTCCCCTTTTCTGAGGGCAGGGGAGACAGAGGGAATGAACCTATGCCTCACGGTAACTGTCACGGAGGAAGAGAAGACAGGGCAGTGGGAAATGATCTTCCATGGATCTCTGCACAGAGGGCTTGTGGATTTGTTACCGTCAGATGTTCTGAGAAAAGAAAGTCGTAACTTTCTGGATGTTGTTAGGTTTTTTTGTTTTTTTTTGCTTGTTGGTGTTGTTTTAACGTTGCTAGGGTGAGGACTTTTTTGTGCCACTTGGCTCAGATACACTGAGATAGCATGTATGATGGACTTAGAAATAGTCAGATCTCTCTGTGCATACAAATCCTGCAAGTGATACATTTCCACCTGCAGATATAAGGGAGTCTTTTTCTCAGTATCTGGGAGAAATCGACACAATTTTACCCTTTTTTGTGAATCATCAAACGCATTACCTAATGCAAACTTCCTCAGCAGCTGGATCCATGGTCACAGAGCTCTTGAAGCCCACTCCAGCAGCTGGACCATGGTCAGGTCACAGAGCTCTTGAAGCCCACTCCAGCAGCTTGACCATGGTCAATCCCAAGCAGTGCCAGGTGCCACTGGGGGCATCAGAATTAGACATGAACTTTCCCCTTTCCCCCCAGTTCAACAGCATGACTTCTTGCTTTGCCTGGTCCGTCCCAGCCAGTCTGGGTTGCAGTTGGTTCTCTCTTCTCCAAACCTCTCCTGACTTCTAAGAAAGAAAATATCTGTATTTCCTCTTGCTGCTCTCTACAGCTCCTTAAGTTTTCAAGTTTGCTTCATGTGGACTTCCTGACACCAAACACTCTGTCCCTCCTCCTCTCTGGCTACACTGTACTTCTGTATCAATCATTTTGACAGGTTGAGTTTTGATGTCATGACAAGTAAACCTGAGTAGTCTAGTGTAGGGCTCTATTTCAGTGGTGAAGTGACTCACCTGCTGTTGCTTCAGGGCTGGCAGTCCTGATATTCAAAGCTGCACAGATCCCAGAGTTTCGTCCATGCGCAATTTGCATTACCAACATTGCCTCTCCTTTTGAGGAATAAAAGCAGATACTGGTCACAGCTCAGCTTTGAATGGGAGTGAAATTTCCTCACAAAATCCCCCTGTGGGTTGGGGGTCAGAATAGACCCACTGCATCTCCCTATGCGATTTGTAAGCAGCAAATAAATAGGGATATCCTCACATGATTTGCACTTACAATAAACAATTCTAGTGATTTTCATGCTCAATGGCCTTACATAGCCTACAAAGGCTGATAGGCCATAAAACTCCATCCATCCATCCATCCATCCATCCATCCATCCCACACAAAAGGTTATTGTTATTGATAGTTATGTTTATAGTATGATGGTCTCAATGTTTCTGGTCAGATGTGAAGATCTGGGAAGCTGCCAGGCGAAGCGGGGCTGCGCCGACCTACTTCCGTGCGTGTGGCTGCTACCTGGACGGTGGTCTGATGGCCAACAATCCAACCTTGGACGTGATGACAGACATCCATGAGTACAACTCTGGCCTTAGGATCAGGGTGAGAGACCCTTGATGTTTTGTCTCTTTCTTGAATAAACATGCATTTCTCTCCATCAGTTTGACCGCAGGGTGTGTTGTGTGTTGCTGTTGTTCTACCATTGAAATATATTAGAAATGAGCCTTGAAAAAGGAGAGAGAGAAAGTGTGTGTGTGTGTGTGTGTGTGTGTGTGTGTGTGTGTGTGTGCACGAGACAGGCAGATGCTGAAACTGACAGACTAATGGAGCCAGAGCGTTTCCCCTTTCTGTCATTCCTCCAGTCCTGCCCCTCATTTCTTCCCAATGTCTCTCTTGTCCTGCTCATGCTCTCTCTCTTTGTATCCTGACAACTTATTGCTCTTCATGAATGAATGTTATTCTTTCTCCTTTTCCTTCTCGGGTTGATTTCTATCACCTTATGTCCTATCTTTTCTTTATCATTAATTTATTTTCCTCTGTGCCTTGGTCATCCTCCAAGTTTTCTTCAGTTGCTGTTTTCCTTTGTGACCTTGCTTTTTCTGACCTTGCCAGGGTGAAGGTCATCAAGTTCGACCTTTGGGGTGCGTGGTGTCACTGGGCACAGGTCGAATCCCCGTGGTGGAGGTCAGCAGTGTGGACGTCTTCATTCCTACAGGAGTCTTTGATGCTGCCAAAACCGTGCGAGGCATGCAGGCCCTCCTCAACCTCATGGTGGACCAGGTCAGCCCTGGACTGTTATTAGCATGAGATTGTCCCATAACGCTGTACTCCACCCTTGCTGCCATTTATGACTGTGCATCCGAACACAAGGCTAAAGTTGGAAAAATGACAAAGTGAAGTATTTCAACTGCAATATTGTTTATTTATTCATGCATATTCCAGAAATAAACCAAAACCAGCATGTATATAGAGGAAATCTTATATATTCTACTGTAATTTAAATCTCAGGAAAGCTATTACATGACATAATTTGCTGATGACTTTTCTCAGCGTTTGCTCAAAAACTGTTTTGCCAACTTTAGATTTGTTTCTCGTGCACGGTCACATTTCTGCACTGTCCCATGCAGCCTTGTCCCATTTCTGCACTGTCCCATGCAGCCTTGTCCCATGCAGCCTTGTCCCATGCAGCCTTGTCCCATGCAGCCTTGTCCCATGCAGCCTTGTCCCATGCAGCCTTGTCCCATGCAGCCTTGTCCCATGCAGCCTTGTCCCATGCAGCCTTGTCCCATGCAGCCTTGTCCCATGCAGCCTTGTCCCATGCAGCCTTGTCCCATATGCACCTGTAAGTGAGGGTGCATATCTTAATCTGAATCCATATGATAGCTTGGCATAGAGGCCTTGTCCCTTATGCACCTGTAAGTGAGGGTGCATATCTTAATCTGAATCCTTATAATAGCTTGGCATAGAGCCTTAGAGGCCTTGTCCCTTATGCGCCTGTAAGTAAGGGTGCATATCTTAATCTGAATCCTAATGATAGCTTGGCATAGAGGCCTTGTCCCTTATGCGCCTGTAAGTAAGGGTGCATATCTTAATCTGAATCCTTATTCCAGGCAACCTGCTCCGAGGGTCGACCCGTGGACCGCGCCCGAGCCTGGTGCTCCATGATCAACGTGCCCTACTTCCGGTTCAGCCCGCAGCTGTCCAAGGATGTGCCATTGGACGAGACGGACAATGCCACACTCATCACCATGATGTGGGAAACAACCTGCTACATGGCTGGCAACAAGCACCGTGTTCAGGAACTGGGCACGCTACTTAGGGCAGGACCCTCGGCAAAGTTTCCGTGAGGCAGAGGACGTGAAGTTAGGTGTGAGGTGACTGTGGCTTTGATGCAGGTTAGTGACTTGGTTACTTCTAGCTGGTGTTGCCATGTGTGGGAGCAGTGAGTCCTGAAGATGCCTTTGTTTGCCAACTATTCATTACATCCTAAAGACTCCAATCTGTCATGCATGACTCTGTGGGTTTGGGTGATCTAGCTCACCTTCATATCAGACTGTGTTTTGACCAAGAAAAATCAGCTGGCTCTTTCTGTTGAGATTTCTATAAAGAGGGATAAACTGCCAGTGCATGAATTCTTCAGTTGTGAAAGTATTCTTGTTTGTTGTGACCTACCCTGCAGCTATAATCTGAGGATTATTACTTGTCTTGAATTGTTTAGACAGGTGGCCATTAAACATGCATTTTTTAAATGTATTAACTTCTGCTTAAGTTGGGAGGGTAGGCTGCAATGAAGGAAGATAAATGGGTTGTTTGGTGAGAATTCCTCACCTTGGAAGATTACCACAAACATTTTTGTTTCAAGTGTTTAAAATTATTGCTTTTAAAGATGTAGTTCTTGACTGGAAGATAAAATATTATATTCCATTTCATGTTACATATCTCATGATGTAATTGTTGAGACAGATTCTGACTGAAGTGCTGGAGGTAAGGATTAATTAGCATGGGGAGGAAAATGTAAGGTTGCATTATTATATGCCTTCCTCTATCTGTCTTTTACCTTTGAATTCACTTGTAGCAATGTCAAACATTTCACACCTATCTCTATGTCTCAGTCTATACTATATACCTCTGTGTCTGTGTTTCTGCCTCTGTCTCTGTCTATTAAGTTCTCTCTCTTCCTCTCCTAATTATTCTCTCTCATTCTTTCCCTCCCCCCACCCCACCCCAATCATCTATTTTCCCTCGCTCTCTTTCCTTTACTAATTCCTGATGATGGATTTTAAATGTATGGATGAGTTTTTCTTCAAGGACATTGCATGTATGGGTGCCATTTGTGTTGTTTGTGGACCATGTTCATGTAAAATCAGTATTTGGACAAGAAATGATACCGTAAAGGGAGCATTTATCCCTCACTCTGTAGGGTGTCAGCAAATATCAATGGATGCATCCTGTTGTTGCAGTATTTCCTAGTCTGTTCCATGCAGAAACCATGGTTATTAGACATTGAAGGATCTACTCTTCAGTTATGAGAACAGGGTGAGGATTTACTGCCATTTGACACATTTCCACTTGTGTGTGTGTGTTGATTTCCAATGAAAAATTCCCCATATTTTGCTTTTACTGCTTCATTCCATCATGGACCAGGGGGACCCTGGACTCCAGCAAAAATATTTCATAGTTTTGAGGGTGGGCAGTTCCCTCCCCTGATGAGAGCTCTTCTGTGTCTGGTTGTGTCATGCGTTGATGAGTGCGTGCTTTCTATGAAGCATTGTATCATTGTTGTTTTTCTTTCTGTTGTGATGTGTATTTGTTACATTTATATGAAGAACGTAGACACACTATACACTGAACGAGGTAATGTTATATTTGCTTTTTACAGAATTATGTTTGGTTGTGAGCATTTTCTGTAAGAAGCCAGTTGCAGTTCTTGAGAAATCCCATTCTAGTAAACTAGAGATTTCGCCTACTGACTATGGTTTACAGAATGGAGGAATCCTTGTTTCTACAAAGCCCTTTTTATTGATATGTATGTTTTTTATAATCCTGTGGTATATCTATGTCTCCTTAGTCTCCAACTGTTGCCATAAATTGTGACTGGAAGGTGAAGTTGAGCATTATAAACACCTAGCTGTTTGTTTTATATTAGGTGTGCAAATACAACACTTGTCTGCTGTTGCTTATGCCTAGCAGAAGCAATGTTCAAAACTGCAGGAATTGTAGAACTGCATTCTCTGGCAAGGTGCATGCATAACACTTCCTTGCCCCATCCAGGAGTAAAACCAAGCACCTGTGAGGGCAGTGATGGCGTGCTCTAGTTTGAGTAACTTCTGCAAATGGCGTACTCCACAGGGAGTGGAGATGGTGCTGATAACTGACTGTGTGTGTGCTTGCTCTCAGTCGGTCTCTGTGTTTGTTTACATGTGCCAGGAAAGACTGACTGTGTGTGTGCTTGCTCTCAGTCGGTCTCTGTGTTTGTTTACATGTGCCAGGAAAGAATTGATCAAGTGGCCCAATTATGAAGGGGTAAAGTGTAAAATGGTGCAAGTCCCAGACATAGGTGATAAATTTCTGTATAAAACAAATACATTTACTGTTTTTCTTTTGTTAGTGAAATGTAGGCCCAGGTTAACGTAGGAAATGAAAACTCGCTGTTGTGTAAGGCAGACATTTGCAATGAAGATAAAGATGAGGAGAGATTTTAGTCATTTGATGGGGAACCCTAATTAAGTGGAGAGTTCACCCGAAAAGAATACTTTTTTCCCCCCCTTTATAGCTTGAAAGTTGACAGTTGGTGTGTTTTTAAGTATTCATAGGAAAAATGCTATGGCCAATTTGAACCTGAAATATTATTTTTGGGGGTGGTTTTGTGTGCACTCTCCCCTTAAAATTGAGAAACGAAAATGTTTGCACATGCTTATTATATGAGCAAAATCATTAAAAAAATCATTGGAGGTGCTAGTTTTGCTTTTTTTCACCTGCAGAAGTGAAGAAATCCTCTTGCAGAAATGGTTCTACCTGTGGTTATCCATGATCTTAGTTACTTATGACTTGATGTAGAGGTCCAAAGTAGGCAATTTCCATCACATTTCAAAATGTTTTAGATAAGTTAATATGCACCATGGTAATTATCCACATTTGTTGAATGTACCTTGTGAAATTTTACTGTTGGACAGATTAGATCAACCATGAAAACCAAAGTACAACAAATGGCATGGGCTGCTTATAATGTCCTTCTTCCACAAATGGAAACCTTGGCTTCTAGGCTTTTATAGCCCACGAAATTTAATAAATTTACCACATTAAATCTTGTCCCTTCAAAAATATCCATTTTGTTTGACAAAAATATTGTTTGTGCTGATTCTGTCTAAAGAAACATTTTGTGTGTGTGTGTGTGTGTGTGTGTGTTGTGAAAAGATACAGATTTTGTAACTTTAATTCCATATTTACCTTTTTTATGCTTGTGGGTTTATAGACAGTCTAAATCAGTAAATGTGCTGCACATCTATAGAGAGAAAGCTAATCACACTGAGGCGTGTTGACAACCTGTATTGCATTGTCAGGAACTGCCGGTCATCAATCTTTAGAACATCCTTCCTTTTGTTATCAAAACTAGGGTTACCTGTATTGTGTGTGTCTCTCATACCCTAGGTGCTCCTGAGAGTTGTGAGAACAACATCAGTTAATCTATTATCTGTCATTCAAACATATGACCCTTCTATTGCAAACCTGATGCAAAGCCAACTATGATATACTGTTTGCAGGAGATTCTGTTTTGGATGTTGTGATAGAGAGAGCCAACTCAGAAGGTTGCGAAGTATGCATCATTGTAAATACAAATTGTTTTCTTGTTTATATTGCATGGCACTGAATGCTTGGTTGTTACTAGTAATGCATAGCTACCTCATTTGAAAGTTGTGTAGTTAAACAATCCAGTATAGTCTTGTGCATCAGGGGTACAGAATGCAGCTTTGAATGTGCACTTTTGTGAAATGCATTCTCATGACATAAGGCAGGACCTGCCCTGATTTCTTATTGGTTTGCATTTGAAAAAAAAGATTTTGACTGCCACTGAGACCATTTTTTCTATTACTGTTAAGAGATTGAACCCTCAAGTGTTATTTGTGCATGGCTGGCACACAAAGGTAGCTGAAATATTACTGTGCCAGTTCCTGCAGTGATTTGGGGTGGAAGAAAGCTGTTCACACTCCTACAGCTTGGAGGGCAAAGATGTTTAATCACACAATAACGGATATTGGGCATGTGCCTAGAATTTGGCTCCACCACATGGAACCTCATTTAGCTTTCATCATTCCCTCATAGTCTGATATCTTCTTGTGGCAGTGCAAATACTTCCAAATATTCCTTTTTAAATCTCTTTGTTGGGGGTTTTCCTTTTTTGGTTTTATTTTTGTTTCTTTGTTTACTGTGATGTTTGTTACTCCCAAGCCATAGAAATGGATCAAATTGAGCTTCCTATTGACCTCAAGGCATGAGGAGAAGACCGTGGGCCATATATCTGCACAGCGGTATTTGCTCTGGAACGTAAGCGCATGGTACTTGTATTGACAGACATGGGCGTTAGAACCTGGCGTGTGGGGGGCGTGGCTTGTGGGGGGGGTACTGCTGCGCACTAGGACACACACTGGTGTTCCACTGACTCCCTATCTTGCCATTAAATACGTAGCTACGAGTACGACTCTACCTGCTAATAGGCAAATTGACACTGTCGTATCTGCCGGTTTTCTGGATTTACTTGTATGGTATTCTTACCAATCTACTTACGTATATCATCTACAACCTACGTTTCCTACTACTGTACTGTGCTATGACGACTGGTATATCTACAAATATCCACTATCAGTACTGTTACTCTTACTACTGGCTTTGGCCCGGCTGCTACTGATCTTCGTGCTGGTACTACTCTATTACTATACTACCTAGTGAATACGTAACCGTGGACAACTTCTGACTACATACCTCACTACTAACGTATGACTACTTCTAGCTGGCGCTATATTACTACCCATTAAAACCTATACTACATGACAACTCGTCTACCATAACATCTGACTGCCACTTCTGCTACACGACTGACTTCTACCATCACAACCAAAGCACAAGACCATCAGACACATACCAGTTCTGATTACTACATTTTAATGATAAGTTACAGCTTTTTTCATTTGTACGGCTGAGTGGTGACCAATTACATAGTTTGCTCTGACGGACCCTCTGCACGAAAAACTATGATCAGCATTTATCTATGTGTACATGTTGCCTTTTGCTTCGTATACAGACTTTTTGGTTATTGTCTTGTACCACCTCTGCATTGGCGTATGTTAGTTTAAGAAGATAATAGAGTAAAGGGCTTTGGAAATTTATCGACAAGCTGTTTTTGTAATTTTACTCCGATTAATGCTGACCCACGCACATCCTCCCACTCCACCCCATATGTCTCAGTTTGTTCTCCCAGTGCTGGGTGGAAAAGAAAAAAAAAGCTATTTTTACTTTTGGACAAAAATGAGTTTATAAAACATTATGTTTTGTTTTTTTGGGTGGAAAAAAAAGAACAAAAGAACCTTGTCATCTAATATGGGCCACAGTGTGTTGCCTCTTTTTATATCAAAAGTAGCAGCATGGACCACATCACGTGATGAAGTAAGTATAATTCTGTGTGATGCAACACATGTGTGCAAATGGACTATCCTCATATGCATCGCACCTGAATGATCACAGTAGTTATCGAATTGAACTGCTTTCTCCATAGTGGCCACTCATCAACCGTCGACACATGAAGATGTTGATGTTCAAATCTTGGTGAAGGTGTCACAGATTAGATTCTATGAAGAAAGAAATGGATTGTCTGATGTGAATTACGCACGTGTTGGACATTAGAAGCCCCTGGTAGTACAAATTGTTAGTAAGCTTTGGTTTGAACGAAGGAGTCGTGCGGGGTAGAAGTAAACTGCAAAGGTTTGCTTTGCATTGGTTCTATGGTAGATGGGAATCCAAAACCATGGGGGGAGAGAATGTAATGTTTAACAAATTCATGTGAAATGACGAAAAGCGTTTCGACAAACATTTGGGATTCAGCCATCATTGAAGATTAAAACTAAGCTGAAATTGGAAAGCAGAGTCCTGTGTTGTTGTTAATGTTACATTACATGGATAAGAGTTCATTTGTGCATGTGCAGTGTGTGTGTGTGTGTGAGGGTGTAGGTGTGCGTAAGTGCGTGTGGTGCTGTGTGGTGTGTGTGAATTGTGTGTGTGATGTGTGTGTGGGTGAGTATGTGGTGTGCATGCGTGTCTGTGTGTGCATGCACGCGCGCATGCAGAACGAAAGAGAGCGTCACCAAAAACTATGCTATTGATGTACCGTGGTGTCCTTCTTTTAAAACAATAAATGATCTTTGGAAGGAGCTCAACAAATACTGTAGGACTGTTTTAAGCCATGTTCTACTTTTAGCACCAGGTGCAGTGCAGTATCCTAAGATAATTGTATATAGGCGGGGGGGGAAAATGTATTTGGCATGCTTAAAAAAATTCGTTTCGAGCCATTTTCATTACATTGAACAGCTTGATGATCCCAATATTTGAGACGTCTACACACCTGCATTCAAATATCATGCTTAAGCAGAAAAATCGTGAAAGTGTTCAAAAGGGCAAACTCTTTCGGTA
>JAWQFJ010011045.1:0-22500 GCA_034096865.1 Theodoxus fluviatilis
GACGTGGCGTTTCGGCGTGTTCTCGCTGGGCTGTGATGTGCGGGAGAGTAGTAGGCTATAATGGGCTTAGGATTAAGTAGAAAACTAGTGATGACGTCATGCCTATGGCAAAGGGATGAAGTAAGAGTCTGTCCTTGGCTCGCTTCATGAGAAGCATGAAATGGTATGAGGTCGTTGTATGTGAGCAAGTAGAATGAGAGCTTGTGGCGCTGCTGTGCGCAACTTATGAAAGCGCCACTCGCCATCGCCCTAGTACGTTTTGTGCCAAGACAGCGAATAAAGATCTTCCCAGAAAAACTTCAGACGTAAGTTACCCGAATCCTCACTTATCCTGGCGCGGAGCTGCGCGATGTGGACCCCCCGAAAAGTTACGAGAGACCACCTATACCCGGTAACATTGACCGTTTCCCGAAGAACGAGCGGAATTCGAAAACAAGTAGACAGGCGCTGGACGTATGCGACGCTGAGTGCGGGACAAGCAATCGGCCAGAGGTTCGGACGCCGCACAGCGATGGAGGCGACAACAACCAACGGCGGGAGCGATCATGTTTGGATGGGCCATGATCAAGCTTCTAGCTTCGATAGACACAGAAGGCAGTAGCAAGAGCGCAGAAGCACAAGAGCTAGCAGAGAAGTAGGCCGCAGCAGAAAGACGAGTGCAAGGCAGAGAACGAGCCTGCGACGAACAGAAGAAAGAGCGAGGCAGAAAGTGCAGCCAGCAGCACAAGAAGGGACAGCAGACAGAGAAGGAGCTACGCGCAGCAAGCAGGCAGCGAGAACGAGCCACTGCGACGACAGACGACTACGCAGGAAGGAGAAAAGTAGCGAGCTTGCCAGCAGCAAGAAGCGAGCGATAGGATTATCGCACGATGAGAAGGAAGAAGTAAGAGGTGCGAAAAGAAGCTATCCGCCAGATATGGGGACGAGGAATGCGCAAACAGAAAAGAACACAGAGGGTTAAGAACTGCCCATCGGCCAGCGTACGCGTGGACGGAAGACAGAAGCAATGGCGACTAGCCGAATTTGAAGGCAGTTCCTGCTGGACAGCCGCGAGGCCGTTGGCACCGACGTTGGCAACCTCGCAAGAAGACAGCACGCCAAGCGTACACTCACTCAGCCGATGGATTAGCACGGACGCCGTAGCCAGACTTGACGTATTGCGCGAGGGAGAGGAGGATCGCGCCCGCATCGACTCGTCCCTGGAACTTGAAGAAGCCAGCGACAAGCGTCGAGGGACCGAAGGGAGACCGCGACTCCCGTGTCGATAAAGAAACTGCAAGCCTCCAGGACGCAGTGGCAAGAGAGGCGCCGAGACAGGCAACGGACTTGGCGTGCGACAGGGCAGCTGGCGGAAACCCCCCGAGAAGTGCCCCAGTGTGTGGAGCCGCTCCAAGGTATGCTGCAGGCGGTGCAAGTGTCCGCAAGGGCACACACTGCAGCGGAGCGTGGGCAAAAAGTAGGTCTGGCTACGACCGCAAGGCCGATCACCAGACCTCTCCTGAGGGCACTACGCCGGGTTTCTTCAACCCACGGGCTTGAGAGGAGATCCTCCACCAAGAGGACCCAGTCGCAGTAATGACGGCAGAGGACACATGCCCGACTCCGGATGGTTGATCATGCACGGCGCGGAGGGTACACATTCTCTCTCCCTTCCTCCCCTTTTCCCAGCTCCCCTCCCACCCTCTCTCTCTGTCTCTCTCTCTGTCTCTGTCTCTCTCTCTGTCTCTCTCTCTGTCTCTCTCTTCTTCCTCTCTCTATCGTCTCTCTCTCTCTCTCTCTCTCTCTCGATCTCTCTCGATCTCTCTCCCACCCACCCTCTTACTCTCATTCTCTCTTCCCTTCCTCCCCTTTTCCCAGCTCCCCTCCCCCCCTCTTTCTCTCCCTCCCTCCTCTCTCTCTCTCTCTCTCTCTCGAACCCGACCTGTTTTTTGTGTTTTTGTGTGTGTTTTCCCCCCCCTCTTTTCTCAAGAGATTGCGGGTTTGAACCCAATTTTTTGTGTGTGCCAAAACCTGGAGGTTCAGCGCCAGCGGTTTTTATCTGTCTGTCTGTGTGTGTGTGTGTGTCTGTCTGTCCCGTCTCCACGGCTTATATCTCAAAAACTACTGGACGGATTTCCTTGAGATTTTGCACACTAACTGGAAGTTAGGTCCGATTGAATGTATCAAATTTTCAGAATCGAGGCTTGAAGAGAAAGTGGTTTTTTAAGGTCGTATTCTCGAAATTACCGGTCTAAAAATGATTGAAATGACATTTGACGGCAAAGCCAAATTTGACGTCATTAATAGCATGACGTCATTTGCAAGTACAATTTCGATCCTATATGCCAGGAGAATAATTTCGAAACACCTGGGGAGGAATGGCGAAATTCCAACATGTGCGACGTCATCAATAACGTGACGTCATTTGCGAGGACAATTTTTAGGAGGAGAATTAATTTAGAATAGATAGATATGATCCTCCAGATGTCTTAGGCTGGCGAAGGCCTTCATCTGATCTGTCTGATTCAGTCCCTTATGGCTACTCTCACTCTCTGTCGTCTCTCTCTCTGCTCTCTGTCTCTCCGTCCTCTGCTCTCTCTCTCTGTCTCTCTCTCCTCTCTCTCTACTCTCGTCTCTCATTCTTCTCGCTCCTCTCACACCCACCATCTTCTCCATGCTCTCTTCCCGTCCTCCCTCTTTTCCAGCTCCTCGCACCATCTCTCGGATCTCCTCTCCTCTCTCTCGGGCTCTCGTCTCTCTTCTCATCTCTCTACTCTCTCTCCCCACCACCTCGATTACTACTACTCATTCTCGCTCCCAGTTACTGCTCCCCTTTTCCAGCTCCCACTGCGCCCTCCCCTTCGGACCAAATCTTTCTCAATCCTACTCCGCTCTCTCTCTGTGCTCCCTCTCATCTGTGTCTGGATCCTCTCTCGTCTCTCGCTCTCTCGGTCATCGACGTCCCTCTCTCTCTCTCTCTCTCATCTCTGCTCCCACCCACCCTCTACTCTCATTCTCTCATCCCTTCCTCCCTTTTCCCAGCTCCCTCTCTCGTCTCTCTCTCTCTATCTCTCTCTCTCTCGTCTCTCTCGTCTCTCTCGTCTCTCTCTCTCTCTCTCTCGTCTCTCTCTCTCCTCTCCTCTCTCTTCTCTCCTCTCCTCCCCCCTCTCCTCTCTCTCTCTCGTCTCCCTCTCCTCTCCCTCTCCTCTCGCTCTCTCTCTCTCTCTCTCGTCTCTCTCTCTCTCTCTCTCTCTCTCTCTCCCCTCTCTCTCACCTCTCTTCCTCTCCTCTCTTCCCTCTCTCTCCCCCCTCTCTCTCTCTCCTCTCTCTCTCTCTCTCTCTCTCTCTCTCTCTCTCCCACCCTCTTACTCTCTCTCTCTTCCCTTCTCTCCTTTCCGCTCTCCCCCCCCCCTCTCTCTCTCTTCTCTCTCTCTCTCTCTCTCTCTCGTCTCTCTCTCTCTGCTCTCTCTCTCTCTCTCTCTCTCTCTCTCTCTCTCTCTCTCTCTCTCTCTCCCACCCACCCTCTTACTCTCATTCTCTCTGACCTTCCGCCCCTTTTCCCAGCTCCCCTCATCCCCTCTCTCTCTCACTCTCTCTCTCACTCATCTCTCTCTGGTCTCTTCTCTCGTCTCTTGTCTCTCATGTCGTCTCTCTCTGTCTCTCTCTCTCTCTCTCTCTCTCCCTCTCTCACTCTCTCTCTGCTCTCTCTCTCTCTCCCTCTCTCTCTCTCTCTCTCTCTCTCTCTCTCTCTCTCTCTCTCCCACCCCCCATCTTACTCTCATTCTCTCTTCCCTTCCTCCCCTTTCCGCTCCCTCGCCACCCTCTCTCTCTGTATCTCTCTTTCTCTCGGATCTCATCTTTCTCTCTCTCTCTCTCTCTCTTCTCTCTCTCTCTTACCAAATTTCAATATTATGCCTCAAGGGATGACTGTACGTAAGAAAGGCAATACTGCCTAATTCACTACCCTTGTAAAATAAAGTTCGTTCGTTCGTTCTGTCTGTCCTGACTTAAGCGCAACAATTTGGTACTGGTAGTCTGTTGGCTTGGCCTAATGGCAGTGAATCGATAATAAACTTGGCAGAAATAGACCTTAAGTATCCTAAAATGTACAAGACCACTCAAATTTCATGAACTATCATCCATTTTTATACAATTTACAGTGCAAAATATGAAGCGAGGGAGTTTACAGAAAGAACGTTATAATTCCTTTACAAACACGTAGTAACGTCAGTTGCCAAATGAATGGCTCAGATGGTAAAGCGCTGGACAATTGTAACGTTAGGTCATGCGTGAACGGATTCGAATCCGCGCTGAAACTTTTTTCGAACCCGACCTGTTTTTTGTGTTTTTGTGTGTGTTTTACCCCCCCTCTTTTCTCGAGAGATTGCGGGTTTGAACCCAATTTTTTGTGTGTGCCAAAACCTGGAGGTTCAGCGCCAGCGGTTTTTATTAACGGGTCAAATAATCCCGATATACACGTAGAAGATCCTTCCGTCTGTCAATATTGCACTACCGGTACAGCGTTCTTGTCCGGTATTATTGTACCAAATTGTATTCATTTCAGGACTTGGATCTCTCTCTCTCTCTCTCTCTCTCTCTCTCTCTCTCTCTCTCTCTCTCTCTCTCTCTCTCTCTCTCTCTCTCTCTCTCTCTCTCTCTCTCTCTCTCTATATTATATAGATATATATATATATATATATATATATATATATATATATATATAATCTCACACACACACACACACACACACGCACAATTTTCGACTAAATCATTATTGCAACCGAAACTTGGAGATATGTACACACTTTGAAGACTTACACACATAAACACACGCCCGTACAAAAGCGTGCGCGCGCACATACACGTACGTAAGTACATGCGCACGCACACACACACACACACACATACATGGTCTCTTAACTGCTTGCTAGTAATGTGGATTTTTATCAGCGATATTTCTCAAAATGTCGGTTTCATAAGGATGGACAGAGATCTGTTTTCAAGAATAATCCAGGAAGTGTGACGCCGCCATGCAACGACGAGTAATGGCTGCTTCTCTTCAAACTCTCCCTGTGGTTTGGGGTAAGAATAGACCCACTGCATCTCCTCATCTCTCTCTCATCTCATTCCCTTGGCCGCTCTGGCCGTCGGGGGGACATGAGGGACGACGACACGGAGATCCTCCGCCATTCAGGTGTGTTGGTGGCTGTTTCGAACAGCTTTTTCATGGGGAGGGCCGTCCACTCCTTGACGTTGTCCGTCCAGCTCTTTCTCTGTCGACCACGGTGACGACCGCCCTCTAGTGTGCCCTGCAGTACAGTCTTGCACAGGGAGTCGTGCCTGCTGACGTGGCCAAACCAGGCCAGCTTGCGTCGTTTGACGGTCGCCAGAAGGGGTTCCTGTGGGCCTACAAGTGCTGCTGTCAAGTTCCGCACAAACTCATTCGTCTTGTGCTCCAAGTAGGAGATGCGGAGCAGTCTTCGGAGGCACATGGACTCAAATGCCTGGATCCTTCGCTCTGTGTCCTCCAGTGACGTCCAGGTCTCACAGCCGTAGAGTAGGATGGAAACCACCAGGGACTTGTAGAGTCTGTACTTGGTGGAGAAGCTGATGGAGTTGCTTCTCCACATCCTGCTCATTCGGGCCATCGCTTAGGTCGCCATGGCTATTCTTGTGCGGACCTCTGCGGTACTGGTGCCGTCCTTGGACAGGGTTGCCTCCAGGTACTTGAAGCTGGTGACTTCTTATAGTATCTCGCCGTTCATGGTGATGTCTGCACTGGTGTCGGTCGTGCTGTTCACCATCGTTTTTAATTTCTCCGTGCTGACCTCCATCCCACATGCTCTCGCTCTGTCTGCAAATCTGTCGGTGAGGTCTTGCAGTTCACTGTTGCTGCCGCCCCTACCGTGCATCTCCTACCGTGAGGTATTTTAATCACATTGATAAAAGTAGGTGTTTATCAACATTGTAGTCTTATTTAGCCTACTAGGCTGACTGGTCCTTAAACTCCATCCACCCATCTATCCATCCCTACGCGGTTCGTAGGCCTAATAGGCCGATATGGAATTATCAAGGGGGAAAATTGACGACTTGCTCTTATTCAGACCATCTCTAGTAGTTTTGTGATCAGTGGCCTTACAAAGCCTACAAAGATTGACATTTAGAACGTAACACTTCATTTATCTTCACATACTCTACAATCAGAGCCTATGACCACGAGTCTGTGAAATCTTTCTCGGCTTACGCACGTGTTCCCGGAATCAATCCAAATGTGGTTTGGGGGTTAAAAGAATAGACCCAGCGTGTTTCCCTACATGATTCATAATAGGCGAATTAATAGGGACATTGTGACTTGAATTACGCATACTTTGAACTATTCTAGTGTTGTTCGTGCTTAATGGCCTTACATAGCCGACAAAGGCTGATAGGCCGTAAAACTCGATCCATCCACCAACCATCAATCCCAGCATCAAGCTCTCACTATCCATGTCAATTTTCAGAACGTTGCATGAATTACACACACGCACTCTAAGTCTATCTGTGTGTCTTTGTGTGTCTGTCTGTCAGTCTCTCTCTCTCTCTCTCTCTCTCTCTCTCTCTCACACACACACACACACACACACACGCGCGCGCGCGCGCGCACAAACAAACAAACAAAACAAAACAAAGCAAGCAAATCCATGGTGACAAATTGCTGGTAAATCTGACAATAACTATGTCCCGTATTTCATCCAGCTACAGGATGCTGGCAGTTAAAACACGAAAGAGTTAGTGGCGGCTTGGGGAATAAAATTCGTACACAAGTAACGTTGTTCGATCCGTGCTATGAAAGTGAGAGCTATGAAAGTGAGAGCTATGAAAGTGAGAGTTATGAAAGTGAGAGCTATGAAAGTGAGAGCTATGAAAGTGAGAGCTATGAAAGTGAGAGCTATGAAAGTGAGAGCTATGAAAGTTTTGCCACATTGTCTTATCTCTATGTCGTCATTTTCTTGCTTTCTCTCTTTGCTTTCTTCTCTTCCTCTTGAGAACGTTCAGCAGTTTTTGCTTTCTTCTCTTCCTCTTGAGAACGTTCAGCAGTCTTTGCTTTCTTCTCTTCCTCTTGAGAACGTTCAGCAGTTTTTGCTTTCTTCTCTTCCTCTTGAGAACGTTCAGCAGTTTTTGCTTTCTTCTCTTCCTCTTGAGAACGTTCAGCAGTTTTTGCTTTCTTCTCTTCCTCTTGAGGACGTTCAGCAGTTTTTGCTTTCTTCTCTTCCTCTTGAGAACGTTCAGCAGTTTTTGCTTTCTTCTCTTCCTCTTGAGAACGTTCAGCAGTTTTTGCTTTATTCGCCCCAACAAAACTTCTTGCCACATGTTTCGCTTCATCCACATGGGTAGAGTGCTTGGAGAAGCGACGGATTAAACAAACAGGAACACATTCTCCACGCATTAATGTTTATTGCGACAGTCTTGTGGTTTGCTTGTTGTTATTTTTTTCTGAAACATTTCAAATATTGGTGCACTCTATTGTTGGAGAATACAGCTAATTTGTGAATTTCGTTGATTCTAGCCAACTGGTTGAAGCGAAGTATCCCCTTGCCTGAAACAGTTAAGAAAAGTATAGATTACATGTATATACATGTACGTACATGTGTATGAACTACAGTCGTTGTTGCCCATGCGATTACATTACAAGTAAAATCAAATCAACATGAGGGTCTAGCAGGACTTATTTCATGGTTCACGATAATTTAAGGTCAGCAGTTTTTCAACAAGTTTGTGGAAGATTCTTTCAAGCAAGTGCAGTAAACAGATCGACTCCGCTAAAACGCACCATGCTGACTAGCTCTCATTTCGACACTGCAAACAGGATCACGACCATTTTTCCTGCTGTTGTATGAGATCCTTTGCCGACATCACTGCATAAAATTATCGCCTTTTACATTCGGAAATTGGCATCTTTACTGGTCAGCAGATCAGGTGTGGGATTGATATGAAAGTTCACATTTTGCAAAAGAGGGACGTGGTGAAAATTTTCTGTCCTCAAATGAATGTGAACCATGACACTAGACCTCTGAGCGTCTCTGTCTGAAGAATGAGCGATTTTTTTGGAAATTATCTCCCTTGCCGCCGCTTGGCGGCGCGTCGGCTCCAAGGGGCTTGGTTGGTACACAGTGACAAGTTCTTTCGCTTAGATTAGACCTGAGTGTTCGAGGTTTTTTTAAATTGTTTTCTTGCTGTCGCTTTCAAATCTGTTCACTATACTAGGCTGGCTGGTTTACTTAGGTGTGATTTTTTTTAATGCGTGCTAGCTGATATTAGGTTTAGAGCTTGAATTTTCGATATTACACAAGTTCTTTTTCGCTTACAACTCCAGTGTTCGAACCAATGAAAACCACGGAAAGAGATGGCCGTTTCGTTCCTTGCATCTCATTGGCCAGCTTGTCATGAGGTCAGCCCGTGATCACGCGCTGACCTCATGACAGTTGTAAGCGAAAAAGCGAGTTGTAAGCGTAATATCATTGAAAATTCAAGCTCTAAACCTAATATCAGCTAGCACGCATTAAAAAAATCACATCTAAGTAAACCAGCCAGCCTAGTACTGTGAACAGATTTGAAAGCGACAGCAAGAAAACACAAAAAAAAACCTCGAACACTCAGGTCTAATCTAAGCGAAAGAACTTGTCACTGTGTACCAACCAAGCCCCTTGGAACCGACGCGCCGCCAAGCGGCGGCAAGGGAGATAATTTCCAAAAAAGTCGCTCATTATCTGGTCTTCGTCTGTTGTAACATCAAGGGGGGACTTCTCAGTACAGGTGTCAGTTGGGTTGGAGGCTGAAGGGGACGGATATACGGGGTGGGAAGGGCACACATTCTCGATGGGTAGGGTGCCTCGTGAACATTCAACCTCAACTCACCCGGTCCCACCCTCGGCCCCACCCTCAACGCCACCCCCACCCCCACCTCCCACCCCCACAGATTAAATTATCCCGAGAGAGTATACAAGGTTATACTCTTTATATGTCTTTCATCATGACAACGGCGTAAATTAATTACATGCCAGTGTTTTTGTCCGACAAAACTATATTCATTCGTAAGGAAAGGGTATGGAGCTTGAAACATGATACAAATGCAGGGTTTTTGCTATACATTCAAATAGTTTCCACTGCTAAACAGTGTAACATAATTCTCTTCTGCTACTATACATACGTATATTCGCATATGAAACCCTGGTGATAACCGCATGACGCGTCATCCCAAAGGCGGTCCGAGGAAGTGTCGGACACCAGAGAGATTTCAAGGCAGTTGTCGTGCTCGCTACCACCGCCATTATCTGGCTGTCCGGGCCTCCAGAAGGTGTCATGAATCTTTTCGTCAGTCCCTGCCCAAATCCACTTCCCTTCCTTCAAGAAGTCGCACCCGTCCAGCCAAAGTCTGCTGCCTGGCAGGGATCCTGAATGACAAGAAAAAGGAAGAAACAGATTTAATTTAAACCCAAAGAGTAAGTCGAACCTTCCAGAACCAAAAGTTCACTGATTTGTTGCGCATAGTTATATATGTTCAGGAGTGAAATATAAAGGAAATTAGAGTTCATGAAACTGAAAGTGTTGCGTTCGATCGACGTGCTTTGATATCTCGGAAGGTCAGAACTTCCTCCTCTTCCTCTTCTTCCTCCCCCTCCTGCTGCTTTTGCTGCTTCTGCTTTTCTTCCCCTTACTGCTCTGATCCCTCTCTGCCCTGCGTTCAAGACACCTGAGCCCCAAAGATGCACTCTTGAACGACTCGTCATGACCGACCACTAGCCAAGACTGCTTCCGCGATGCCTTCTCATCGTCGCGGAGTGCGCTTCTCAACCATACGAGTGAACTAGCAGCTGCAGACTGATCGTTTCTTGTGGAAGCTGATAAAATAGTTATAATAAGCTGTGCATGAAAATTATGTCAAAACGACAGTGCTGACTTAATTGGTGTAAGCAAGACTTTTTCGATGCTCACATCAAGGGAGGTTACACAACAAAGGGCTAATGTAAGATATAAGAGTTGCCTCCCTTAACATTTTTAGACGTCTTTGTAGAAATGTTTGCTCACATCTTGCCCGGTAATTATTTCAGAGCAGTTATTCTTTAAAACAAAGAAAAAAGAAAACTATCAGCCTAACTTCGTGTAACTTCTCGCATAGGCTGGGTAATAATCACAAGTCGAAATGCGTGCCACAGCGCATATTTGTGATGGCAACTTTCTCCCTTTCCCCAGAAGGCAGCCATTTTGGACTACGGCGTAGCCTCTCCGCGGCGGGCAAACTAGCGCTCGTGTCCTTGGGCGCGTTTGTTTGGCCACAAATCTCGCGATTCTCCCTCAATGGCTTGTCGAGGGCGAGTGAGACGCTCCTACAGCTAGAAAAACGACCAATCATCTCGCAAGGCGGAACAAAATGGCTGCGTCCTGGCGCCAGAGTCGGCGAAGAAGTTGCTGATAGACGAAATAACTGACGATTCAGATATCACATCATTTTTTTCTTTTCATTGAACACACCATGGTGTCATATCGAATGGCACGGGAACTTTTTCAACGAAAAAAGCACCCTGGGTTCAACTGTAGACAATTTTGTCGAAACTGTTATATGCCTCGATTCATTTCGATCAATTCAAGGGATATAATTCATGTATACAGTGAAGGGACATTAGCTTCATACGCTTCCGAATGGGTATTAGTGATCTTTCTGTACATAAGCTAAGGTACTCCTCAAATGTCGACGATCCTTTGTGTCCCGGGTGCCGAGAGGTATTTGAAGATGAACGGCATTTTGTTTTGGGTTGCCCGGCTTTGTCTGAACTGCAGGGCAGATATTTGGCACAGTATGTTGATTGGAAAAGCACAGATCCTTTAGTACATCTTGTTAAATAATGATGCGAGAGTGATAAGAGTGATTGCCACCTACTTGTACCATGCACACAGACAGCGGGAAGACGCGGTGCATTCGGTGACAAGCAATTCATTTTTCTTAGAATGAAAAAGGGGATGTGCGAGAATACCTCTCTCGCCAATGCACTGATATCGTTGTTGATTTGTAAAATTGTAGTGGGCCGCTGGCCTGCACAATAAACAAGTTCGTTCGTTCGTTCGTTCGTTCATTCTCTCTCTCTCTCTCTCTCTCTCTCTCTCTCTCTCTCTCTCTCTCTCTCCAAAAGAAAAGTGCTAAGTTTAGGGTGTTTTTGATACAATATTTGAGGATATTTCACGAATACAACAGCATAATAGAAATTACCGACAACTGCAGAATAAGTCGTATAATGAACACTTTTCACCACCTGACACCAAGACACTTGCGTGGCACGTCCCACATTAGTAACGTACAACATCACAAAGTCCGAGTCAAGACCTTCCGCTCTCGTTCAGTGCCAAAAGCGAGCACACAAATCAGTTCCAAACACAAAGTTTCACGTAATATTAAAGAAAAACAAGTGTGTGTGTGTGTGTGTGTGTGTGTGTGTGTGTGTGTGTGTGTGTGTGTGTGTGTGTGTGTGTGTGAGAGAGAGAGAGAGAGAGAGAGAGAGAGAGAGAGATTCTTTCCCAACAGGCAATGCGACTAAAACTTTTGAAAAGAGCCATTCACACACAAACTTCGCGCCCACCAGCAGTATACCCATTTTCAAGAAGAAAAAAAACACACCCCATTTTGCTCTCCATCAATCACGGGAAATCGAATCTTTATGTCCTTGGATTGGATATCAAAATCACAGCAGGGTACACGCCAAAAAGGATATTTCCCCTCCAACATCAGAAGGCGAGGCACTAGACATGCAACTTGGAGATCTCCCGAGGCCATGTGGAGATGTAAATAGCCTCTAAAAGTGATAGGCTCTTCATGCACAACATCCTCTGCATTCAGCGTGGCTGAGACTGTCAATACAGTTCAGAATGCATCCTCTGCGGCTTGAGAGGAGCAATGGAGAGTAACCAGCAGGTCAAGCATGGGGCTGTACCTTCCAACACACACACACACACCACACACACTCGAGCACACATGCGCGCGCACACGCACATACAAACAAAACAAACACAAACACGCACGCGCACACACACACACACACACACACACACACACACACACACACACACACACACACACACACACACACACATTCTAGCAAGTGTAGGTAGGGCCGTTTCAAGTTTACTGAAAATTCGTTCAGCAAGGAGATTGGAAGGGTAGGGGTGCATGGTGGATGATGCCGGACTTTTCAAGTGGAGGAGATGTAAGACCGCGGTGTGTGTGTGTGTGTGTGTGTGTTTCTTTGTGTCTGTTTCAGTGTGTGTGTGTGTGTGTGTTTCTTTGTGTCTGTTTCAGTGTGTGTGTGTGTGTGTGTGTGTGTGTGTGTGTGTGAGAGAGAGAGAGTGTGTGTGTGTGTGTGTGTGTGTGTGAGAGTGTGTTTGTGTGTGTGTGTGTGCTTCTTTGTGTCTGTTTCAGTGTGTGTGTGTGTGTGTGTGTGTGTGTGTGTGTATGTGTGTGTGTGTATTATGTAGTCTGAACATATTTTCATAGCTGTTTTGCTTCCGAAAAAATTGAGCACTTTTCCATTCATACTCGCCCTTAATTCTCCTCAAGCGGTTGACCAAATACGTGTTTTCTTCCGACGTTGTGATTCTTGCGAGATCAGCTCCCACAGCTTTGCAGTATGCCTGTAATGGTAATATGTAATAACATTCTTATTGATATGATAGGTTAGTTTACTAACCACATTTTGTTCATAGATTGCATATCGAGCAAACTGCAAACACGTTTTATTTTCGCTGTCGTTTGCCAAGGTGCTCATATCGGCATGCTTGCACTAGATACAACTGAATGAACGTCGAGAAAGAATGGGTGCGTTGAAGTCACTGACGTAGACAGTGATATCAATAGCCAGAGTAAGGGAGACAACTGTGTGATGTGATTGTCGCCGATTTCGAGTGATGTACATCAAAGATTATATAGTTACACTTCTGGCTCCTCCTGTCCTCCTCTTCCGCCAACCATCCAACCTGAAGAATCTACTGGTCCGCAGCAAATTCCCCGACCACCACCCCACGGAGGACGGCAGCGTGCAACCCTGTAAGGCGGCGCGGTGTTCCACGTGCGCGATCATCTGCACGGAGACGACCATTACTAGGGGCCAGACCGTACACCGCGTCAGAGGCAAACATACCTGCCATTCCAGAGATCTAGTATATCTCATCAGATGCCGCAGAGGATGCCCTGACGCTTGGTACATCGGAGAGACTGGTCAGCGACTCCGCCAAGGTATGAACAGGCACCGCGCCACCATTAGAAACCTGTCACCCCTCCCAGTCAGCGAACACTTAAACCTACCCGACCACTCGCCCGCTGACATGCTCGTGAGCGTGCTGAGGGGTGGGTTGCATGACCTCCACCAACGTCGAGTGATGGAGCAGAGACTCATCATCAGGTTTGACACGCATTGCACCGGGCTCAACAGGGACACGGGCTTCATGACTCACTACCGTTGAGCCCGGCCTGTCCTGTGGCACGGATTCCCCGTGCTCTCGGCTGTTGGGACGGTCCTTCTACGGGGGTGAGCACCTCTCCACTCCTGCTTTTCTCGGAGGACTTGCGTTGCACAAGCCTCCGCCGGTCCTGTTTGTCCCCTATTTAAACCATACACCTGCCAGTCCCTTACCACTTGGCCTGAAGAAGGAGTATCCCCTCCGAAAGCTCGCCTACGACTGCTCTAGAAGCCTACGACTGCTCTAGAAATGGCCCTCTTCAGGGCCAACTTTTCTCACGAGAGAATACAATTTGGTCAGACTCCGGTCACGTTTTTTCTGTTTTCTTTTTTTCCAGGTTAGCCTCTCTCAACGTCGAGTGCCTCCTCGGGCAGGGATGAGTGCATTCTAGTAAACTAGAGATTTCGCCTACCGGCAAAAGTATCTCTAGCACTGTTGACATCACGTGATGGAAGGTGTGTGTGTGTGTGTGTGTGTGCGTGCGTGCGTGCGCGCGAGTGCATGTGCATGTTTGTGTGGGTTTGTGAACATGTGCATGACCGATTTTCAGCACCACTAAGGAATAAATGGCACAAAACCAAACGCAACAGTCATCATACAGCTACTACTGGTGTTGGCTTCCCTTCAAACACAGCCCATGACAGCGAAATGTTCATAAATCAGACAAGATGATACATAATCATCTCTACCAGGCACGGGCTGATGGGAAGTACAAAAAAGGCGATTCATTATTAAACGCGTTACAAAGAAAAGAAAAAGAAAAGGCACGACCGGAGTCTGACTATTTGTATTCTCTAAAAAAAAATGATGCCCTGAAGAGGGCCGTTTGTGGAAGGGCTGACGGCCGTTTTTCTTGCCAGTCTTTCCACTTTATACCGGCTTTCTAGATGGTCGGTCATTTTCAAACAAAGAGGAGGTGAGCCGGTGTCAGACTATTAGACGGATACACTTCCGATAACAGGCCACACTAGTGGACTCGCCCAGGTAGAGGGGTGCGGGAAAGAGCGAAGCTGGCGGGCCATGCAAGCTGACCGGCCACAACATCTACTTGGTGTAAATAAATAAACAGATCAGGTTTTTTGGTTGGGATCATTTACATTTATTTAATTATTTACACTCGTCAAATAATGTGACCCGCCAGCTTGCATGGCCCGCCAGTTTCGCTCTTTCCCGCACCCCTCTCCTCGGACAAGTCCACTAGTGAGGCCCATTATCGGAAATCTTTCCCGTTAAACATCGCAGTGATTGGCTTTGATGCACCTTTCAGATGCGATAAAGAAAGATGAGCGCAAGTTCGGAAGCTCTAGTTCTACAGCCATCATACAAAGCCCGGCAAATTCCACAATCTCACAGTTTACAACATCGGAAATCAACAAGCAATACCCGCATCACGCTTCTCAGAAACGATCGTATTCTAGTAAAAGGCAATCAGCGTTTCTGTTGCTGTTGTTTTAATATATAAAGTTATCGCTGTAATGACGTGCAACGTCCAATCAGGCAATTCTTGTGATGAATTTGTGTCTACAACCAGACATTGTCTACTTTTCGTCTCCATTTTGATTCCAGCCCCTGCTTGATTACAGCGATCACTTAGAAAAACAAGGACGAACAAAAAAGGAAACGTCTTTTAGTTGTCTTTGACTAACTTGCTAGTCGACCAGTGGCTTGGGGAAAGAGACTGAAAAAGCGAATACACTGAAGATCTTGGCATCCCCCTGAGAAGGTTCCATGCTTTCGCTGATCTTGGTTGTTAGATGCAGACCTTTGACACAGGTAGACAGCTGTTGTGTCAGCTTCTCCCTGTAAGTGATGAAACCTGTTTTTCAATGTAACACAGAGACACAGACATCTGAGCATACACATCACGTTTATTATGCAACTACGTATTGGAAAAATAGGGGATTGCTGTTAGGATGTCATAGAAACCTACTAGTAACTCAACAGTCTGTTCGTTGGATCAATTGGACAAGCTCCTACCGTGATGACAAGATCAGCGTCTACAATTTTGCCATCAATACGAACTAACAGGTATTGCCTGGATACGACATTTATTCACTAGATCTTACCTGGAGTATGCATGACGAATGCAAAAGAGTCCAGCATCGGATCTATCTATACCTGGTTCTAAACTCTAATCATACCCAAAACAAATCCATTACTTCTGTCTAGTTTGAATTCTCTTCACTTCTAACTACAGAGCCAAGGGAAACAACACACACCGTTATCACTTATCAGCTATTCTGCAAACAACTACGGTACCTTCTCTACCTTAGCTATGGACTGGTCAACATTTCCAAGACAACTAGATAACACGAACAATTCCCTATAGTGTTGGATATGCAGCTCTTGTTGGGGAACGTGGCGTAGAATTTGCGGCAATGAACAAACAGCAAGCTCAACATCTTCCAACAGAGCACATTACATTCACATAATAACTTAATATTCATGAAATTTAACGGAATATTCATAGCAAGATTCAAAAAAAGAAAAAAGTGTGGAGCAAAAAAAAAAAGTTATACTTTGTGAACCTAGAAATAATAAGTAAACATGTTAGTGACATCGAACAGGCAGCTCCTTGTGAGCAACTGTGGTGGAAATAGTGACGAAACCTGTTAAAATCAACACCAAAGCTCTTTGGGTTCAGACACACTACCCATTTAGCTTTGTTAGCTTGCACGTGACCTTAGTAGGTGCAACTCAAACTGCTCAAAAGACGATACAGACTACTTGCATGGATGTTGCCTTCATTCAAACTTAATTTAAGCGCAACTCTTCAAAGCCCAAAGTTTCAACTAAGCCGTGAGTATTGGCGTTGGTGTGATGTCATCAAACTGAGGGCAGCATTAGTACATATTTGGAAGACTACAAATTCTCTACACAAAGAAACCAGATCAAAAAGTTTAAAGAGTGCCAAAGGGCTTCAATGAAAATACAAAATGAGCATTAAGCAACTATCACAGATTTATGATAAGCTACAAGCAGTGCACCTTGCACTTGAAGGTTTGTAGAGGAAACATCTCAAACATACAACACTTGATAAACCTTTATCATGATATGTCTAGTGTATGAATCATCTCCATCAATTACACCTGCCAAGCAGATCCGTGATCAATGCAACGAACTTGGTCTATGACACTTTCCATACATTGCAATAATGTGTTCTGATCTTAGAATTCTTTTCTGCTGTGACCAAAGTTACATTTGCAAGAACTGGTTTTGAAATTCTACACAGCTGAAAAGACATGAGGTCAAACCAATAATGTCATGGATTATTTCGCTTTACACCTCACAATTAAATTAGTAAGAAGGTGGCACTATAAAACAGACGACCAAAACAAATGATATGGCAGATGGAGAAAAAAGCGTGTAGGATAAAACTGAACACAGCAGATTACCAGCAGCCATTATGCATGCATTTGGTGCAGAAAGTTCTTGTGTTGTGCTCTGTGGTGTAGCCAAGTATCACGAGGTCAATATTATGAAGTTCACACAACAAAATAGGGGAGTAGATAGAGAGTGCTGTCAGACAAGGCAAAGACAAATAGGCAAAGGACTCAAAGCACCAGGAGTTGACTCCAAGACAACGCCAACAGAGAACAGGACCCCATATTAACAGCAGCTCTGCTGCCAGGGGAAGACTGGAAGAACAAAATGACCAGAGGAACCATAAAAAGAAATTCACTCATCAAATGAACCAGACATCCATCAAAGGTGGAACCATTTCAACAACAGAAGGCTTGGAGAATCAGGGAAGCTGTAGAATTATGAGCTGAATGCTACTGCTCTCTGAACATGAATGCCGTATCATTAACATTCTCAGGATGATAGGAATATTGACAGACTAGTTAGATGAATACAGGCTTATCACTCCTCTTTCACTTCAAAGAAGTGGGTGTTTTCACTGTCAGCTGGTCACTGCATCGTTGACTTTCTTGATGATTGCACATGTTACCGATAGCTGCTCATTAGCTGCCGGGCAATCTAAGGTTTCACTAAACTTGCTTGAGCAAAAAGTTTGGTCCCTCCCCCAAGTTAAGATTTCCTTTTCCACTGCAAGTATAAACTCAGTCATCTTTCACTCCTTGTGTGCCATACATAAATCACCAGGCCTGGAATGGTGCAGATAAATTTTGATGTCAAAAACATGTTTTGTGACTGGGTTGTTTGCTTGCTGTTTATTTTTTTTTTAAGCATCTGCCGTCATCAGCATTGAATACTGGAATGGATTTTGTAAAATTTTAAATAGTAGGTGAGTGAGGGGGGGGGGGGGGGGGGGGGGACACACATACACACAAAATCCTGCCAAACTGAATTTGGTTGGAAAAACACTAACTTATGCTAAGCAAGGATCTTGGTAATGGCAAAAAGTCCCAGTTAAACATTTCCAATCTCCTCCTTTCTTCCACTACTTCTTAGCCCCTCCTGTCGAAGCTTCATCACAGCTGTATCGGAGGATTCACTACCAAATCTTTAACACGTTCCCTTGAAGCACAGCCAGGTAGTCACACTTTCAGCTGTGAAGATTCATGACAAAAGGTCTATTACACATAGTTGACTAATAAGTGCCTAAGAGGCTGTGTTGCTTCCTGTAAGCAACACAAAAGTAATGATGATTTAGAATGTAAGAAATCCTACAGAAATGCTCGTTCAGTTTCACATTAAGGTGTCATAAGTCATCAGGCTTCAAGAAAATCTCCTAATGAATTAGTGAAAGAGCACAAAATGCATCTCAAGGTGTACATGTATTGCTTTCATCTGATGACAAAGAGGGGAAACTGGAAAGATTTAAGACCATTTCATGAACATTCATGCCCTGAAAGCCTTGAACCATCAACCAGAGATACTATAATATAATATCTCTGCAGCAACCTTGAGTTTTGCACAACCTGGTAAACATGTTTAGGGCATGTCATCTAACATTTAGCCCTTACTGAAATTTGTCACCACGAATATCAACAAGAAGTAAGAGATCTGCAAAATGTTTGCAAACTTACTCTCTTCATGTAGTGTGTATGTCAATGTAGTCAAAGATCTAAGACTTATTAATAGATCAGATAATGAGGTGTAGAACACTGTTTAAGGGGGCACATGGCGTAGAAAACGGGGGTATCAGAAAAAAATTCATTGCTCAGCAACTGTTTTAGCTATCTTAATGAAACTTTGCACACAATACAAACACACAACAAGGATAATTCACATCAATTTTTATTGTTCTAGATTGAATAGTTTTTGTTATATAACACAATCACTGAAAAATGCACGTTACAATTTTCTCCCTCCTACCAAACTACAAGGATCACACTTTATAGGATCAGCAATGGTTATGTACAAAGAAGAAGACCTATATTGTGCTATAAAACATTATAAATGTATTTATAACACTTACAAATATTTTTGGTGATGAGTGGCATTTACACGTTTTTTCATGTGTAAATGCCACTCATCACCAAAAATATTTGTCGGTGTTATAAATACATTTATAATGTTTTATAGCACAATATAGGTCTTCTTCTTTGTACATAACCATTGCTGATCCTATAAAGTGTGATCCTTGTAGTTTGGTAGGAGGGAGAAAATTGTAACTTGCATTTTTCAGTGATTGTGTTATATAACAAAAACTATTCAATCTAGAACAATAAAAATTGATGTGAATTATCCTTGTTGTGTGTTTGTATTGTGTGCAAAGTTTCATTAAGATAGCTAAAACAGTTGCTGAGCAATGAATTTTTTTCTGATACCCCCGTTTTCTACGATTGACAAGTCAAGCACATAGAAATTGCACTGAGCATAAGAACAATTAACCAGTGTATATATGTGTGCAATGCAGAAGTAGATGAGTCAACTTTGTCTCTTGTCCTCTTTTTAAGGAACCATAGACTTCAACAAAGGACAGTCAACAGTAAAGAAATTGGTCCCCAAACGAACTCATCTCTCCTCATTTTCTGGCGTTCACATTTTGGTGTCATAGACCAATGTTGGAATGTTATCTGGACTGAAAGTTGGACATTTTGCACAAAATGACCAGAAAAAATAGACACTGTTCTTTCTACAGCTGAGCTGTGATTAAAGCTACAGAGTCATAAAGCTCGGGCACCTGGTCATCCAAAGATTCCCATGCCTGAAGAATTGCACACAAGGAATGCAATGGAGTGGTGTCTAATTCCAAGTTCCCCTTGATTTTCATTTGATCCATTCAAGAAAGCACATGAGCAAAAAGCCATCAATCATTCAACCATCAACCACTCCAAAATAAGCAGTCTCCATACATCTGGAAACTGTTCCCAGACAGTTTTCATTCTCACACACTTACCTCTCTCTGGATAAAACCCAAAACAAATCTATCTGACTTCAACAATATGAAACTGTTATTTTTTGTATGCTCATGCCTTTCTTTAGCCAGGTCCTGATCTTGAAACACATTCTAAATGTGGCTTGTAGACATCCAACAAAAGATGCAGACCTATTGGCGTATTCACAGCAGTAAACTGCTTCCAGGACTGATATGTCTAAATATATAACAAACATGGACATTCCTGCTGTTGGCGAAATAAACCATTTCATCAAAAAGGTTTTCCACTGGCATCATAAATAATGGTTTCCATATTTAGGAAGATTTCAACAAAACAGGTTAGTGATATTAATCATCAACATGATTTTTCCTGTTCAAGAAAAACAGACAAATCCACGCTAGTTTTAGTTCAGGCTATCTTGCACAATTACAACATTTTCAGTTTGCTAATGAGTGTAAAAATGACAACATTAGCGTAAGACGTAATGGAATGAAACAAATCTTGCTAGTATTAAGATTCAGTCTTAGCCTGGCTGTGATCAGCACATCACACTGAACAATTCTTGCCAACAAGTTGGTAACAAAGTACATACATGTATGTAGATGTAGATCAGCCATCAAAATGGTGTGGTCTTCCTTACTGGCACACTGACAAGGACAGAAGACTACAATGCTGTTTCGGATCAAAAAACATTGTCTGACATTTGATCTACAGTGATGTAAATAACCACATGAAATACAGTCTTCCCCTTCCTGTGAGATGTTTGACACCTATACACAATCAATATGCCTTGACTAGCATGTGACCAAGGAGCTACAGATGATTCCAACCCTGGACAATCACCTCATCATCATCAAAGGTTTTAACTATGGCAGGAAACAATTACCCTCATTCTCTGTTATGAGCAGGTAAATCATATCACACTTTCAATGTAACAACTTTCCACTTTCTATGCATCTGATTGTTTCTCGAGAACTCCTCTTCCTCCTCCCCTCACTCACTCTCTCCCCCCCCCCCCCCCTCCTCTCTCTCACACAATACACAGGCTCCTCCTCCTTTCTACAGGTGAATGTAAAAAGACTGTCTCACATTGCTAATTTTTACCGAATCTAGTCTTCCAGTCAACAACTATCCAGTGATCTGTTCTCCCACACCAAAAACATCATTTTGATGAGCCAGAGTATCTCTGGTGTGTCACAATGTATCCATAGTCCACAAGAAAAACGCACAGTGATAGATAAATGGCAGGTAAACATACTACAGCCGCTTTTCCACACTGTGGGACTGTCACTACACTCTCAATCCACAGTTTTACCAAATGCGATCCAATCTAACTCCGTATTGCTGTGGACTAGGTCAGCCAGTGCTTTCTACAAATTCCACTGGAACTTTCTAGAACTCACAGAGCAGATGACCTTCAGTTCTTTGGGTTACTGTCATGTCAGGTCAGTGCGACGTGGAACTGGGGGAGGACCACCCTCTGGTCTACTGGGGATGGGAGGGGGTCCTCTGGTTGCCACAGGAACTGCTGGCTGGGGGCGGGCAGGGACAGGCGGAGCGGATGCCATGAAGAGATTTGGAGGAGCATCAAATGCAGGCTCTCCCTCTGCCAGGGCGGTGGAAGAGTCCACTCTAGGAGGAGGGGGTGGTGGCTCCTTGGGACACTCCATTGGTGGTGGGGAAGGGGGAGGGCTCATTTCCGGACAGGGTGGGGGCTCCGATGATGGCTCTTCCACCAGTAACTTCTCATCATCAATGGAGGCTGGTACCTCTTGACTGGCTGACGTTCTCTGGGGAACAGGAGGTGCCTGTCGGCTGAGGAAACTTATGGGCACACTGCTGACATCGAAGGGATCGTAAGCGCTGTCATCTTGCGGCAGTGGCTCGTCCAGGAGGTTGACAGCAGGCTGTGGAGCCTCGGAGTCGAGAGGACGCGAGGGGAGAGATGAAGGAACACCCTGGCTGCTGGACCCAATCTCACTGGCTGGTCGGGGTGGGGGTGGCGGAGGGGCTGGCCCATTGCCCATCATCACGCTCTGAGCTTCTCGTCGGGGGGCAGGGCGGGGACGAGGCTGAGGGGGTGGGGACTCAAGAGGGGGTGAGGTTGACCCCTCTGCTCCTCCATTCCCATCTTGAGAGCCTGAGATGTTCTCCATGCTGCGGAAGCGAGGCATAGGTTTGGGAGGGGCAGATGCAGACTCAGTGCCACCTGTAGTTGCCGTCATGTCCTGAGCTGTCCGGCTTCTAGGCATGGGCGTGGGGTTTGGAGCAAGGGAGGAGGGAGGGGCAGAGGCTGAAGCAGACAAGAACAAACATCTAAGCCCACATTTATTTGAATCTTCTGCATTGCAATACAAGTCATCACTCCTTTCTCCAGTAATTCATGAACTAAGTCTGCAATGATCATTTGCTTCCTCTGAATGATTTTTTCCTCCATTAATTGACCCATTTCAATGTTGCTTTGCAGACTTGTCTCACTGATACTTTAAAAGACAAAGCGAGGTAATACTTAAGTGTTGCAGAGCCATTAAATTATCACTGCAAAACGTTTCCTTTAATTTAATTTCTACAATTTTTTTCTCTCATTTGTTAGGATTTCCCAGTGGCTGCAAGTGATGAGATGAGATGAGATGAGATGAGATGAGAGAGAGAGAGAGAGAGAGAGAGAGAGAGAGAGAGAGAGAGAGAGAAGAGGAGAGAGAGGGAGGGAGGGAGGGAGGGAGGGAGGAGGGAGGAGGGAGGGAGGGAG
>JAWQFJ010011045.1:27500-35000 GCA_034096865.1 Theodoxus fluviatilis
CAGGCATAATTATAAGAAATGGTAGTTTACTATAAATAAGAAAAAAATACACGACAAACATCAAAATCAAAGGCTTTCAGGCACACGCCCTTCTTCAGTGAACAGAAATGGTAGTTTAAAACAATAATTGACACTAAAGAAAAACACCAACAACACAAATGGAATCAAATCAATTACAGAACAGAACAAACATAAAAAATAATGACATGGATGTGAAGGGGGGAAAAAGTTCATAGAATTAAAGACAGCATGACATGACCATCATAAAGTGTCTGAGAATTCATTCTTTCAGTTTCTAAGGAAATGTTATGTTTACAAAACAAAACAAAACCAAACCAAACCAAAAAGTAAAAACCTTTAGAGCAGTTCAATGTGCACTTTCCCCCGATTTTTAAATTTTACTTTAAAAAAGAAAGAAATACAATAGAAATGAAGAGCGAAGAGAAGATCATGCAAGCCATGAAAACTGAATGTCATGTGTGGCATGAACAGGGAAGACATTTCTCCATTGTCAGAAGTGTTTGCTGTATAAAGAGAATAAACTTTCAACAAGAAAGGGGAAAGAGAGAGAAACCAAAGAAAAAGTTAAACACCAGCATCATGTAGATGAAGCACCATCACCACCAATGTGCCTGAGAAGAACGGAAGAGTGATCTGGATTGCTGACTACAATCTAAGTCCCCAAACTATGTGCATACAAGAGAGTAGAGAAGAGGTAACTGAAGGGGTGCACAAGACATGGCCAGAGGCAACATCAGCAATCTCCTGTAGCCTGACATTGAGCTGGAAACTGCAGAGCTGAGACATAGTTACTGCGTGTCTTGAGACATGCTATTTGTGACTTAGTGTGAGTGTGAAGAGTCACAAGGAAGCTCAGTGCCTCCTTCCTCCTGGGTAGTGGTGAAGATTTCATTTCAAAAGGAAAACTCAAATTGTCACAAACTCACAAGGAGACGTTTCTTTCCCTTCAAGGTTCAAAAGAGAGCAAAGTCTAATGTCTGCACTCAACAGAAAGCAAGCACTTTGCAGCAGGAGTTGGTCAATAACATGACTTCATATAACTCATGTTTCAAACAAAGAAAAATGTCTCACTTTTAGTGGATCTGAACAGACATGCCACAATAATTCTAATCTGTTGGACCAGTGAGCAGGTAAGCATTGTGCTGTTTGAGATTCATCAAGGTGAAAACTGTCATTAAAAATAACTTTTCAGTACCTTTACCTTGGTATACAGTAAACAAGTCTTTCCCATCAAATGTCACCAAAAAGATACCTGACAATCTTGACTCCTGTGAGTTCTCTGAGAGAATTTGTCACCATGAATCCCTTTGTTAAGTTTATCTGTAAGTTCCGATTAGCTCCACTAGTTCAAGGTGAGGTTAATGGAAGATTAGCTTTGTTGTCATTACCTGAGCGAAGTGATAATGCTGTGAAATGTGAAGCCAGGGCCATAAACAGCTTTAGAGGAATGTAATTGATCTATGACTCCAGGCTATAGTTGATATGTGATGACTAGCAGATACTAAGTACATACATGTATATCCCTTGATGAGTTCCCTTCATATGGTGTGAGCATACAACAACGCACATGTCATATAGATAATTCATGAAGATGCAGAGCTGGGTTTATAAAGCTAATTTCAGTGGCATGTGTTTCTTTTCCAATTGTTAAATGTCATTATTCTCTCTTAAATTATGCTACAATAACAGGTTTGTATTGTCTACTTGCAAATCAATCACACATGCATGCACACACACACACACACACACACACACACACACACACACATACACACACACAAACACACACACACACACACAAACTTAAAAACACACAAACTCAAAAACACACAAACTCAAAAACACACACACGAACACACACACACACACACACACACACACACACACACACACACAAACACACACAAACACAAACTCAAAAACACACAAACACACACACAAACACAAACTCATAAACACACACACACACATACAAACACACACACATACAAACACTCACACACAAACACAAACACGAACACACACACTTACACACACACACACACACACACACAAACACACACACAGAGGTTCTCCAAGGACAAAAATAAAGTTCTCTAGGCTTGTATCTAAGTACATTCATCAGTTACTCACTACATACTAAACTCTGTAAACATTACAAAGAGGCACCATGCAGCAGAGAGGTACCTATGCCATCCAAGCCCTCCACAACAGGCATGGTGAAGTCCTCGCCCAGCAGCGAGTCGGAGAAGGCGTTGTAGAGAGCGCCGGTGTTGAGGGCACTGAGACTGAGCTCCTTCTGGATCTCAGTCTGCCAGTCCTCCGTCCTCAACCGCACGCTGATCAGACAGCCTCCCACCTGCACAGCAATGGTGGAAGCACTGGAAATGCAGGTCATCCCCACTGGCTTGGCCAATGTGAGAGCACAGAGGAGAGTACTAGAGTTCTGCCATGACTAGTGCATGCCCAGTGAGGATATTGAGAGCGTTGCTTCGGGTTTACCAAGTCAGATATCTTCGATGCAAACTTGATGGAAATGTTCATCCAACATTACACGTTTCCTCTTCCTTTTACAGAAGTGTTTTATGGGGAAAGGCAATGAAAAGATAAATTTAAAAAAAAGGAAAGGCAACAGTACAGTAACGAGCAATGGGTAGGAGGTAGAAAAAAGAAACTGTATTGTCCATGAGATGCAATTCTCTGTAGGCCAAAGCTCACTTCTTTGTTGTTGTACTGAAGGGCCTCCACTGCTGCTGCTCCATTCTGGTAGATGAGCCACATCTCTTCCCCCACAAACCTGCACAGAGAATCAGCAATCGCCAAATGTAAACAATGCAGTGTAAGAGTGACTGAATCACTGATCTAAAATACTGGTAGGTCCTTTTGCAATGACAAGTACATAACATGTAGCGGTTACAGCAAAAATGACACATTTGAAAGATAAACACCTGCATGCTCTTATTAAAAAATGCACAATTATAGCAGCAACATCTTCGGCAGCAGCAACAATACAACAACAACAACAGCAACAACAACAGCAACAACACTGGTGAATTGATGACTACGTAAATTACACTTGGAATTCAACGGAAAATAAGTATAAACAGTCCAACGCCAATCTCAACTGAAAATCTTCACAAGGCACCTACCTCACTACAATGACGTCACCCACTTCAGTGAACTCAGCTACAAGTTTGTCCACCGTTTCATCATCAATTTCTCCTCCTCCTTGCTTGGCTACAATGATGGTGCCATCTGGAGGGCCAATATGCGACAGGACGTCCTTGAAGACTGCATTCTTCTCGGTCTCGTTCACCACCAGCGCCGGGATGTCAAACAGCGCCAGCACAGGTCTGACATACACAAACACAATAGTGGAATTCTTTAAATGATGACAAGAGTTTTCTGTTGTATTGCTGAAAAAAGGTGTTTCAATACTCTTGGCAATGGGTCAAAAGAGAAGTAAGAAAGCAAATCTGGAAGTAACTGAAATGGGCATACATGTTTTGAGGTGATGCATGCCAATTAGATGGACTGCTATGAAAGTATGTGTGGATGTACCTAAGCATGTGCTTGCACACCTGACTGCATGTTTACCCAAGTGCAGGCACACACACACACACGCGCATACACACACGCACGCATTCATGCATGCACGCACGCTCCCACCCACACTCACGCACACACACACAACACACACACACACACCAAATTCAAGAAATATAAAACATTCCATGACATATACTTATTCAAGTGAGTTATTCCCTAAATGAGTTTCACTCTGCAATTCTTAGTGGGCTTCACATGGCTACCCAGGCATCAACAACTTGACACACAAAAATGTCAACATTAATGAAGCCGATGCTTTTTATCAACTCCTGCTATGAGTTCTCAATCATAGATTTTCTCCATAACATTTCCCAGGAGTCTCCCCATCTGGCTACCTGTGGTCAGAGGCTCGAAGCTCGGCTCTGGTGTAGAGCAGCAGTTCTCCAGCACTCCAGTTAGGGTCTGCTTCTGGGTCTGTAACATTGAAACATCATGAAAACCTCTTGCCCAAGGTGCTCCCAGATGATTTTTTGTCACTTTCTCTTTTATTGAAGATCAACATTTGTAATCAAAGAAACTGCATTGAAGTATCTCTGTCTCCATTTCTATATTTCCACAAACTCTAAATCAAGCTATGGTAATCAAGCAGTCACAGTTTAAGACTTGGACTTTATACAAAATCTCAGATATAGCTGTGACTTTTTTTTCTACAGCAAAGTGTAACATCAGAATTGTTTCTTTTGCACCTGTACCAATGAGATGCTATGAAATCAAGCAGAAAGCACAGCTCACTGTGTGCCCTTGGTTTGCTCTTGTGACCAGCCCACAAAGCCTGGCTCTGGAGAGTCACCCTGGATCATGCTGGACAAAGGCAGCCTACCTTCAGAATTGAGCATTGGCCGGCGCTTCCACAAGATCCTGTCAGTCCAGGCGGGGCACCGGTTTTTGTCACTGCTGTCATACTCATCGCTGAACATGTCATACTTGTAGGTTGGAGCAAAGTTGATCTTTCCCTCATTGAACCCTCTCCAGATCTATGAAGACCAAGGAAAAGCAAAGCAGTTAGTTAGTAACTGAATCATAGCATGAATATGCACAGAATGACTGTGAAGTAATGGCATTTTGCATGCTTATATTTGTCAAAGAGAAAATTATTTAGCACATGTCATTGACTTTGTTGAGAGGACAATGCCAGTAACAAGATAAAACTCCACCAAAATCAAATAAATCCAGTGTTTTCTTCAGGGCCCGTATTCACAACGGCGATTTATCGGCGATTTATTTTATCTCCGATTTATCTCTAAACTCAGACGATTCCAACTGCCTGTTCCGCTCTCCCTTGGCTGGAAACCAGTATATATAGCAAAGTGCAACCTAGAATCCTCTGACGAGCGTACCTTATCCAACCGATCAAGATAACGCGGGGCTAGGGGATAAATTGAGTGTTAAAAAGATAAATCGCCGTTGTGAATACGGGCCCAGGTATATGTTATACAGATGTTCATAACAAAATTTAGACAAAATGCTGAATGAATTTTTTCCCTCAAATAAATCAATACAATGACAAATCTTTACCTACAAAATGAGTTCAAGCCTCTAATAAGAGAATTATACGATTACAAATTATGACCTTCAGGTACAGACAAGAGTTTTCCATGTCCAACATAAAAATTTTCTCTGTTTGGCGTGCTAAATGCAACCTCCACAGTAAGATCCATTTGTTACAAAACCTTGTTTCCATGATTTTTTTTTCTTCAATTTCATAAATAGTGAAAGTTCCATAACATAGTTCAAAGTTGGCAATAGATGTTGTTGTAATGATTGTCAAATGCATAACAAAATGTCTATGAATAACAAAAGGAATGGTACAACAGAATTATAGCATGATTAAAATAATCAAAAAGCAAATCCATAAAGCCAGGCACTTTGTTGTACACACATCTAGAAAGTACACATTAGGTCCCAAAGGAGAAAGCATTTCCATCTGCTTTGCATGAGATCAGTCTTTAGTAGCTACCTGTCAGCAACTAGCTGAATCATCAGCTATCCTAAAATGCATTTGTGCTAATTTGAAGAAGGTTTTTCCTCACACTAATATGTTGTTGTTGTGGGAAAAAGAGAGATACGAGGAGCCAAGACTCACATTTCCTGCCTGCCGCTGCACGTTGAGCTGATCATGAGTCTGCAAGGCGCTCCAGTTCTCACTGGCAATCAGTGCCTTGACCTCATCGTTGGGCAGGTCAATGCGGTAGTTGAAGTCCCCACACCAGAACACGTAGTCATGAGTATAGATGGCTCTCCCCTAGGAATATCAGTTCAGGGGTCAGTTATGTGTCATATTGCAATCTGCATCTAGCAGCAGATTGCCCCATTCAATGATTTTAATCCTTTAATGAGGAAAACAAATGTACTGAAAACTGTGACATGAAAACAAAATCATCTGGAGAATGTATAATACATTTCTATAGGAAATGGCTGCAGAGAGCTAAGGTTACAATCAATACTTATGCAAGAAATTAAAACATAGGTGACAAAAGTAATTGAATAGCTAAGTCTAGACATCTCTGATGGATAAAACTAATATTTTGACAATTACCATAAACAAGTGGATCTAAATTAGGAATTGTACAAGAAATAAACTAACTCCTGACAACAAAATCTTGGGGACAAAGCTGATGAAAATACAAGCAAAAAGATTTCTTTGCATATGTATATATATAGTGCAAGGACAGTATTCCTATGTTAGACTGGACCAGCCTTTGAAAGTAAAGGGTACTGCTTCAACAACACTAAGAGACAATAATGTTTACCATGATAACAGCATCAGGAGTGAGCATTTAGAGTATTGTCCACAGATCCAATAGGAGAAAAAATATCTTACAAAGCATGCTTTGGTAGAAATGATACAGGGACATCAGCAGACCGGTGGTTCATTCTGTCTACTAGGACTGGTGAACGCCAAGCAGACAACACAGAATTTCATGTGCAACGCAGACAGTTTAACGTCGGAATGTAGACATCTGTCCTAATCAATGTGCAAAGACTTCCCTTTAAAACTATCAAACAATGCAATGATCTCATCTATCCATGTCTACTTCAAGAAGAAAAGGTGCTGCAATGTTATGTCAGCAAGAATCCTCTACTGGCTGCACCTACAGTGGAATGGATGAGTAGAGGCAGGCTCTTTTATGGTTATGACACACTAACTGAAATATGAGGATGCTAATGCACACAGCAAAGACAAGATAAACTTTTGATGACTTTAATTACAAGAAGATGTGGAGCAAGAAAGTTCAGACTCAGTGCAAGAATTAAAAAAGAAACCAACTCCTGGTAGCTCTTCTCATTTGTATCGGACACACCAAGACAGAGACAGATTTTGGCCTCTGCTGTCAAAGAAACTAACATTTCCATGCATATCAAAAGGGCACCTCTTCCACTTGTTGTCATTAGGGAGACAAGAGGCTTTTCCATGCAAAACACACCATTTCACGAAATAATTCAAACCTTGCATGCTGTTAAGTGGAAGAGCAGCATCTTTCTCATGCAGACTGGAACCAGCTTCAAATGAGCAGCTTTTCCCCAGCAATGCCCAAATGTTCTACTGACCAACATTGAATGCACATGCAGGAGTCATTTAGCACAGCGCCTGTTTTGCTTCTTGCACTTTCCATGCAAATGAGGTTTTCTCAGCCACCATCTTTCACCAATTAATGTTGTTCATAAGTTTAAATGGTCTCTTGCACAAAAAGGTGTGCAGCTGCCATGGACACAGCCATTGAATGCATTGAGCATTGTCACATATTTCTTTACTTGATGAATTTTTTACTTTTGGTTTCTTGTTAATCCATCAGTGGCCCTAAATGTAGGAAGTCCTATACCACCATGCTCTGCCCCTTGCTGCCATTCCCATACTGCCCCTTGCTGCCA
>JAWQFJ010011045.1:37500-147500 GCA_034096865.1 Theodoxus fluviatilis
CCCCATACTGACAAGATTGCAATCTCTAGCAAGAAGGAAAACAATGCTGGTGAACTCTTCAAAGAACGGGGTAATACTAATAGCAACACAGCAGATAACATCGCTCCTGGAGACCACTCCCCGCTGCATGTGATACTTGGACAATTCCTCATCCCATAACAACATAGACGATATGTTACAGGCATTATGTTAAACCAGGCATTAAGTGTAATGACTGAATATTTCAGTCATTAAACGAAATGACTATTTCACTCAGTCATTTCATCAAATGACTAAAATATCTAGGCATTACACGTAATGCCTGACATTTTGAGGTTCATATTACACTTGTTGCCTGGATTGCTTTTTAGGCAACAAACAAAATGACCTGAGTGAGAGTTTAGACTTGTTTTCGACCAATGCCGGTTACATTCTCTGATGAGTGAGTGAGTGATTAATCACAATCCATATTTCAGCCAATGAATGATTGCTTAATCACATTAAAATGTTCATGTTTTAATCAATGAGCGAGTTCACATTAATCAGTCGTGGGATCTCCAGTCACGACAACCTCGGTGAGCAGACATAAATAACCCTCTGACATTTCTTCTGTCATGGAAGCAACATGTCTCCTTGTGTGTCTCACTTTAGTTCTATTCTCTCCTATTGTTGCTTGCATTTTTAAAAGTTATTTCTCATTTTCTCCCATGATAAAATGAACATATTAACTTTTATTCTGTGAACAGACGATCATCTCCCAGGCGATTCCCAGCTACAGCCAGATGATCAGCTCCCAAGCGGTTCCCAGCTACAGCTAGACAATCCGCTCCCACGCAGTTCCCAGCTACAGCGAGACGATCAGCTTCCACGCGGTTCCCAGGCAGACGATCAGCTCCCAGATGATGTCACACCACCACAGGCAGATGAAGAGCTCTCAGACGGCGCGCAGCTTCAGAATCTGGCATCACCGCTCAGTCTCTCACCACTTCTACTTAGGCGTTGCAAGATCATGATTGAAAGGAAGAGGGCAAAAGAGTGTCTGACCGACCAGGCTGAGTGAATGGTTAAACGGTCACGCATAGAGATGCAATCTGGAAACATTGGAGATAATGTGGCTGTTCCAATTCCCATGGTAGACAGGAGCAGGGGTGATCCCCGGAACATCCTAGGTGTCATCATCGACAATAATGAAAATGACCTCTACACCATTGCCACAAGACAGGGTATCCTTTCTAATAAGTACACACGAGCTGACTTCACTCTCTGTCCTCAACAGCTACTAAGAAACAGTGACATTGACAGAGACAAACATGTCTCACTTCGTGAAGCACTGAAACGTACAGCATCTGGCGGTCAAGGTTTCGTAAAATGCAATTGTGCTGCCTTGCAGAACAAATGTTCTACCTTGAAATGTAAATGTTTCAAAGCACAGTTGAAGTGCAACAGCCGTTGCCATAACAGCCACATGCTGTAACAAATAACTGACTTCACAAAAAACTAGTATAGCAGCGAACAGAAGAACAGTGACATTGACAGAGACAAACATTAAAATGTGCGGCCTTGCAGAAATAATGTTGTCACTTGAGCTGTAAATGTTTATTTTAATGACTGTAATTGTTTAGAATCAAATGTTTAATAAAATAACTGAAGAAATGCTCTTTGATTTCTGTTTTATTGACAACAGATAAGTACATTAACATGTTAAAATTTTTAGGCATTATGTAAAATGCCTGGCAGTAAATTTCAGGCATTACGGCCTTGCAGAAATAATGTTGTCACTTGAGCTGTAAATGTTTATTTTAATGACTGTAATTGTTTAGAATCAAATGTTTAATAAAATAACGGAAGAAATGCTCGTTGATTTCTGTTTTATTGACAACAGATAAGTACATTAACATGTTAAAAGCTTTTAGGCATTATGTAAAATGCCTGGCAGTAAATTTCAGGCACTACGTGTAATGCCTAGAGATTTTAGTCATTTCATGAAATGACTGAGTGAAATAGTCATTTCGTTTAATGACTGAAACGTTCAGTCATTACACTTAATGCCTGGTTTAACATAATGCCTGTAACAAATAAGAGCATCATCACACATGGCAAGTTTTCATGAAGGGACAGGAAAGTTCCCATGTCTCTGACAACCTTTTCATCTCGCATATAGTGAGTCCCACAACTATCAATTTCCTTATTTGGAAAATATCTCAATACTTTACGAGTGTCTATTGAGAGCAGATGACATACTTAGTTCACATCTAGTTCTTTTCGTGGTGAAGAAGGAGAAGAAGAAAAAGAAAAAGAAGAAGAAGAAGAAGAAGAAGAAGAAGAAGAAGAAGAAGAAGAAGAAGAAGAAGAAGAAGAAGAAGAAGAAGAAGAAGAAGAAGAAGAAGAAATGGGGGGGGGTTAGCGGTCAGTGGCAAGAAAAATAGAGCATTGGTCCATTCATTAGTAAGTTGACAGAAAACTTTTTTGTGACTTACGACTGCCACCTTGGCAATGGCAGAAAACTTGCCATGTGTGAGGATGCCTTTTGAGAGAGAGGCACAGAGAACATTGCTTCCCATGGCAGGTTCAATGGAGGCAAACATTTACTCCACTGACACAATGACAAACCCACTCACCATGGGGAAGAAGAGCTTCTTGTTGATTTCAATGTAGTCAGCATTTCTGTCATTGACCTGCGACTGGCCTGCAGCCAGGTGGGCACAGACAAAGCAGACGGAGGTGCTGTGTACCAGGAAGCGGACTGCAACACCCCCTTTGTTCCCTGTTGTCCCTCCCAGTCCTGTCTTCACCCTCTCCACTGCCACGTCCCTGATGAAACAACAGTGCCATTGAAGGGACCTTTCGTTCTGGATGGGACCCTATTGTACAGGAAAGGGAAATCTTCGTTGCAAGTGTCCTGTTGCCAGCTGCTCTAAATGTCAATCAGCTTCATTACCATGTCACTGTTGAAACAAATTGCTCCAGGTGTAAGCTATCATTCAGGATGAAAACCTTGTGTGTATGGCAGAAGTAATCTTTGTTGCAAGTATCCTTCTACTGCACCAAGCTCCCAATAATAACCATCTTCACTGCCACATCCCTAGTGAAACAAATTGCTTCAACAATGAGCTCTCACTCTGGCTGGAAACCCACTGTACATGACCCCAGAAAAAAAAAATTGCTGCAGGAGTCAATCTATTGCCTCCAGCTCCAAATACTAACATGTGATGTCCTATGCCACCAAGCTGTGCCCCTAGCTCCTGTTTCCATATCAATCCTTGCCCCTGACCTCACCTGTTCCCCCAAAAAATTCAGGCTGATCTACAGACTCTAATTTTTGGGGCCATTTTACCGTAACCAGAACTACTTTTTCTTTGGCCTCAGCTAAGTCTGAGTGAGGAAAATGAAAAGAACTCAAGGCATAAGTGCATGGTGTACAAAGTGCCAGTGAGGAGTGCCAGCCAGGACAGCCACGTACCTGATGAAGGGTGCCAGATGGGGGCGGACGAAGATAAAGAGAACCACACCTACAAGCTGAATGTGGGTCAGGATGGCATATTTCTGGTCCCGACAAATTTCCTTCAGCAACTCCCGCTGCCAATCACGGCAGTTGGTTGTGCTGGAAGCAAAGGAAAACGAACAACAGGTGTGATGAGCTACCTATATTTAGACCGCAGACCATGACAACACTCAAATCATGACAACACAAAGTATGTCAATTATGTTGACTTGAATGACATTTGACGTTCAATGGATCAACATACTAAAGTTCAGTATTTCCTGGTTTTGCAATATAGGACTTTTTAAACAAGTTATATCCATGTGTACTTTAAAGAAAGAAAGAAAGAAAGAAAGAAAGAAAGAAAGAAAGAAAGAAAGAAAGAAAGAAAGAAAGAAAGAAAGAAAGAAAGAAAGAAAGAAAGACAGAAAGACAGACAGACAGACAGACAGACAGAAAGAGAAAAGGAGAGAAAGAAAGAAAGAAAGAAAGAAAGAAAGAAAGAAAGAAAGAAAGGAAGGAAGAAAGAAAGAAAGAAAGAAAGACAGACAGCCAGACAGAAAGAGAAAAGGAAAGAAAGAAAGAAAGAAAGAAAGAAAGAAAGAAAGAAAGAAAGAAAGAAAGAAAGAAAGAAAGAAAGAAAGAAAGAAAGAAAGAAAGAAAGAAAGAAAGAAAGAAAGGAAGAAAGAAAGAAAGATGCCCACAAGCAGTCTGATTTAAATTTTTTTTTTAATTCCTGCATCATCTCAAAATAAACCATTTATTGAAAATAAAAACAGATACAAGTTCTTAACATAAATTCGCAAAAACAAACATGAATTAAGATGCTACCTAGCTTTCATGATGTTGCTGGCATTCAGATCAACAATTTCCTCAAAGCCCACAGCGTATATGTCCACTGGCTGATTGTAGTCAACATCTGGCGAAAGAAGTCCTGAAACACGCCGGATGAACATGATGACAGCTCCATATCAGTTTGTATCTTCAAACCACACCAAAGAATCTCCTGCAGTTGTGACACATGCTCGACATACATCCATTGATTGCATTGCAAATATGTTGTTCCTGTCCCAATACCCCCAGGCAGCCCTTTTTTCCTGCATAAGGTTGCCCAAGGCTGAGCTACTGGAGCAGGCCTCAAAAGCCCAGCAGCAAGAGGGTCTACTTGATATGGGAGTACTGAGTGGATGTGGCCATGTATTTACCACCAGTGCAGCATTGCTTAATGACTACCAGAAAAGATTTAGATCAAAAGAAATAAAATGTAATGTTGCCCTAATTGCTCAAGTTTGCAGGCCTTATGAATTCAACAAAGAAGAAATATTCAAGTTGTTTCATCTTCCAACAGGTCAGTAAAGGTTAGCATGTTACAACACATACACAGCTTACACAGTAATGAATAATGTCCCGTACCACAATATCTGCCCCATGCAGTCATTCACACACCACCCCTAGCCACCAGCTGAGCCCCGGTTACTTCCACCATGTTCTCCTCCTCAAACTCAATGTTCTAAATGTCACAGTCATGTGAAACTTGTGCTACCGATATATGTTGTTCCTCACATGATTGCTAAATTTGGAACAATGAATATGAGAAGGAAAACTCAAGAGCAATCCCACACTGTCCGTCCCTGGTGGCAAGGGCAGAGTATAAAATGTGGGATGTCATAAGTTATGGGCTCTTGATGCCTTGTGTATTTTATCACAGATTAAATGACAGCCATTTGTGTACCTGGGTTGGTGCTGATAAGGTTCTTGGGGGCATCCAGCAGCCAGTCAGCGATGGTGTGGTCCTTGTAGGCCACGCTTCGGAAGTGCTTGCCTCCATTGACGTTCCAAGTCCCCACACCAATGCGAACCTTGGTGGTGCTACTGTACTCCTTGTAGCGCATTATCATTGGCTGCAAGATGCTGGGAGCAGCTGCAGCATCAAAGGTGTTAGGTTGGCAAAACAAGCTGGTTCAAATACACATGCAGACACTCAGAGTTAATAAAATTAATAATGTCACTTAAGTTTTTGTGAAAACATAAAAACCACTTTACATCTCAAATCTTTATAAACACCTTTTCTATTTTTCATACATATCATTTCATGCTTAGATACATATAATAGAGCTTTCCCCAGAACATTAACTAGTGAAACACACTCTATAAGTACAGACGTCCTAAAACTGGCAGTGTAGAAAGAATTTATCTAGAACTCAGTAGCTTGATGGTTAGTTAGCTGGGTGGTTCCCTCCTGTGAATGACAAGAGAAATGGAGTCTTCACCAACTTCATGTAACTCCAACCTTAACATCAGTAACTGTGTTGTCAATGGCTTTACACAGCCTATTATGGCTAAAAGGCTTTTATGCCTCATTCATCCATCCAATTTTTCACTGGGAAGTCACAGATGCTGTCCCCTCCTGAGATCTGGAAACTTCTTCAAGCCTTAGCAGGATTATGGCTCTGTATCAGGAACATGGATTCTAGGTTTAAGAAAATCACAGAAGCATCAACATGAAGGTCCATAAGCAAAGGATGTTGCATGGGATCAGGGCAGAAGCTTCCAAGGCCAGAGAGGTTGACCTAAATGGAGGTCAAAGTGCAAGAAAAAATGCTCCAGAAGATTGACAGGAAATACTGAGGACCTTTAGGGGCCAGAGTAGGAACCCCTAGGGGTTTGCAGCATTATGCAAATGAAGTGGCAACTCCAAGGACTGGATACTTACCATGCAGAGAGCGCGTGGTAAGAAGGGCTCTTGCCTTGTCTGCCAGCTCTCCCTGCAGAGAACTGCCGATGAGGAGGATGTCAAATGCTTCCTGCTTGCTGCCATCCAAAAAGTTGTTCTGGATTGCTCGGTTGGCTGACCGAGCAGCATCCAGTGCCTGCACATGAAAATTATTTCCTTGAAAAAAAGACTGACTCTTATGCTAAATTCTGGACCAAATGTAACAAGAATTCATACCAACCGGCCTTGTATTTCTAGTTTTCACAATCAAATGCCACATTTTTCTTAAGAAAAAACAAAACAAAACAAAACAAAACAAAGCAGTGTTGGTTTAAAATGAAAATCACAAAGTATACTTTCAGGGCAGACTTAAAGTTTCATTATGTTCAATGCCTCAAAAGATCAACTTCAAACTTGACATAACTTCATGGCTTCATTTGTTGAAATTACTATTTTTGGTAAATTAACTCCATTTCCTACTTGCTGATATGTCAGTGCCTTCATCAATGTCAGATGTGAAAAGCAGCCTTTTCTGAGCACAACTTTAAAACGCTGCCAAATTTCTAAAAGACTGCAAGAACATTGTCCAGTATCATTGTGGGTGAAAATGTTTTTCACTTTTTTGACTTGAATAAACCCATTATTTTCCTTTTTTTTCCCCTTGAAGAGCTACAAGCTCTGGAACTTCACCAAAGCAGTGCAGTGTGGAACTAAAGCGGGAATCTTTCTCAACTGTCCCAAGATGTGCTTTGAAGTCAAGCTGGAGGAGGTCAAACAAAGCCCTTATCACAAGTGGTTGCAGATTCCAAAGGTAAACAAAATGACAGACAGGCTCAGTGACTTCAAGGGTGCGTTGTTTATGCTAGGAACTTTGCAAGATCTTGCAAGGAATAGGCTGGTGTCAACATGTGTCAACATGATGGAAGCAGATGTGAAGACAGTCAAATGTTTGACACATGTTGACACCGGCCTATTTTTTGCCAACTAGGTAGGCAAAGCAAGGAGCCCCTGGGCACCCAACATCCTTGCTGTCAGGCAAAGGAAAAAAAACAAACAAGAAGAAGAATAAATAAAGGACTTGGAAACATTTGAAGATTTTTTTTAAGTTCATGAGAAAATGCTGCTTATGTCCAAATCGACATATTTCCAGTGAATCAGAATATGAGTTCTTCTCTGACAGTGAGCAATTCCATTTCATTTGGTTTCTCTCTCAAACATTCCTGTTTATCTTAGGGGTCATACGTTTTTGTTATTAATTTAGCTCAATGTCCAAGTTTGCAGTGTTATGTTGCATCTGAGACTGAAGTTTATTCAAAAGCTAATCGGAAAGATTGAACTAGCATAGACAGGGATGTTAACAGACTTCATTTCAAAATTGGTTAGGCCGACAGCAAAGGTAGAAAATGATAAGATCACTCAGGAGAGAGAAATATATATCTAAAGCACAGGTGAGAGTGTTAATAAAAGAACAAGCAATTCATCTACATGTATGTCTGATTGTCTGGTTCATCTGCTATCTGATGTCAGTGCCTGAGGTTTACTGCAGTTCCTAATCCAGGCATATTACTGCAACACATTAATTCAAATGATTTCATGTTCAGATCTGGTGCTGACGACTTTTCCAGCGTAACTTTCTTTCTCTCATCCAGCATGGCCAGAACAATTCCAGAAAACAGTAAACAATTCAAACTAAAATACTGCCTTTTTATGGTATAAAGAAACCAACTCAACAGCGGAAACAGATACAAATAAAAGGTGCTGACCCAACAGAAAAAACTCTTCATTTTGAACAAGACAAACAGCGATGCACCAGTACATCTCTTCATCATCAGCTCTAGGCCTCTGACATGTCCTCCTAAAGCCTACTTCATGTCTGTTGTGCTGCGTGAAGAAGAAAAAAATCAAGGACAGAATTATTCAGAGCTGTCAATGAATAAAGAGTAGTTCACCTCCATAAATACTACGTCATCAAGCAATTCACGTAATGATGAACCACCTGAATCACTGGAAACCTCCGAGTTGGTTTGTGGCTTTAGAAAGATCACCGACTCAGAGGTTATCGGATGAAACGGAACACTGTAATGATGCAACAAAATTAAAAAAGAACTCTCTCCAAAACAAACATAATACAAGCTGGTGTTTAACCCTGTCCATGATTCAAAGACCCACCCAGCAACAACAGACTTGAAAGAAGTGCAAATGTTGCCAGAGGCCTACAACAATGCCCCTTACAGTGGTTGGGGGTGGGGGGCTGGAGGGACTTCAATCCATCAATGCTACTCAACAAAGTAAACGCACTTACCCTTGCAGTGAAAGTACCCTAAAAACAGATGCTATGTTAACAAAGAAAGGACACTCTCTACATATGATATCTCCTCTACTAGGGAGTTCTACAAATCTTCACAATGCCACAAGCATGAGTGTAGTTCAAACATCTAACTGCAAATCCAAACTACAAACATGAACAGAAACATAACTTCATGTGAACAGAAACAATTGCAATAAAGTGAATACATCTATTTGAAACCTCACATTATCTCCTCCTGCTAATCTGAAAATATGCATGCAAACATGTGCACACATGCATGCGTTCACATAAATACACACACACACACACACACACACACACACACGTGTACACACATATACACACACACACATACACACACATACGCACACACACACATACACACACACACATATATACACACACACACACACACACACACACATACACACACACACACACACACACACACACACACACACACACACATACACACACACACATACACATACGCACACTCATTTCCATGGGAGTCACTTCGGAAACTATATATGTACTAGGAAAGGCAGTCACCACCTGGGCACACTGTGACAAAACAGCAATGTGGATTATGAATTACATAAGCTACATGTTCAGGGAAAACAATTTGGAAGCACACATGTTGGAACCTTCATGGAATTTCTTAATACCAATGCCTTTTCCCAGAGGGTAGCAATAGTTTATTTGAAGCTATTGAAACCTCAACAGTAGTGCACTGGCAACAAATGCTCATGAAGCCTTTAACTTTTCTCAGCCTTCTACTTGTCCACAGAACTGCATTATGAATGCTACTTTTTATAGCTATTGATGAAAATCACTTTCCACTTGGAAACTCAGCTTTGGAGTACCTTGTCTATGGGCATCCTCACTGCAGGTTAGCACTTCTTATTTGTCGCAAAAATATTGAGATGAAAATGCACTTGAAAGAACTCTACAAGGACCTTCTCATACAAGATGAGTTGCACAATTTATGGTGCAAAACAGCATGTGCACAGACAACATGCACTCTTCAACACTGAAAGTGCAATAAAGATGTAAGCAGATGAGCATGCAAAGAAAGCCATCTCCAGGACACAGAAAACTGTACATCCACAAAGAGCACTTTATAAAGATCAAAACTGTGAGTGCCACATGAATGCAAATATACATGCCAACAGAGTATGAGTACTGTCCAATATAAAAAAGGTTGTGGAGTAAGGAAATTTTTTTTTAACATTGACACAGTGCTGGCAATTTAGCAGAGCTAAGTGAAACGGTTTTATGTAGTTACAACCAAAAGCCACTCAAACACCACGAGCATCTTCCAATACTAGCATGCTATCAGACTGAACACTCATAGGTACACGCGTGTACCTTCCAATACTAGCATGCTATCAGACTGAACACTCATAGGTACACGCGTGTGACTGGGCATAAGGAAACCAGGCTAAAGTGTAACACGAGACAAAATCAGATTTTTCAACCATGAAATTGTTCAGTCCCAATACAAATCCATGAGAACACATCTTGTCTATAGTACATCCAACTGATTTTCAGCTTTTGTCTTAAACTACAGAAAAAAACCAACCTCAGACCTTTCTCCTGGACATTTCTGCTGGGATTCACTTGAAAATTGTTTCTGCAACTTTAACCTGGTTTGTCAGGCACAGTTATTTACAATGGAAAAAAAGAAAGTTATAAGCTGATTATACTGATGCAAAGAACACCAGGAGACCCGTCCAAACTCCAAGAGCGACTGCCCACCTTTGGTCGTCCTCCTCCAAGAGCCCCGGTGCCAGCGTAGATGCGGCTGATGTGGTCACCATTGAGTCCCCAGATCTGCTTGTAGACCTCCACAAATCGAGACAGCATCTGGGGTTTCCCTGCCAGACCCAGGCACTCCAGCTGAAGGGGCAGCACCTGTCACAAGGAATGCCAGTGTAAAGGCCTGGCACTGCAGGTAAGGGTGTGTATCTGTGTGCATATCTGTGTGTGTATATGTGTGTGTGTATCTGTGTGTGTATATGTGTGTGTATATGTGTGTGTATCTGTGTGTGTAGCTGTGTGTGTGTATTTGTGTGTGTATTTGTGTATCTGGGTGTGTATCTGTATATGTGTATCTGTGTGTGTATATGTGTGTATCTGTGTATGTGTATCCATGTGTATATGTGTGTGTATCTGTGTGTGTATCTGTGTGTGTATCTGTGTTTGTGTGTATCTGTGTCTGTGTTGGTGTGTGTGTGTGGGGGGGTATCTGTGTTTGTGTGTGTGTGCATCTGTGTTTGTGTGTGTATCTGTGTGAGTGAATGTGTGTGTGCGCACGCGTGAGTGTGTGTATCTGTGTTTGTATCTGTGTGTGTGTGTGTGTGTGTGTGTGTGTGCATCTGTGTTTGTATCTCTGTGTGTGTGTGAGTGTGCGTGTGTGCGTGTGTGTGTGTGTGTGCGTGTGTGTGTGTGTGTGTGTGTGTGTGTGTGTGTGTGTGTGTGTGTGTGTGTGTGTGTGTGTGTGCTTGCACGTGTTTTGTGGCTTTGGTAGTGAAATTGACGTGGATCTTACTCCAGAACCTGATTAAATGAAATTCTGTTTGCACTGCACATTGCTAAATACTGCTAACACCATCCAGGGCTGAATTACAGAAAACAGCAAAAACAATTCCACCACAAGACTAAATGTTGAAAGTACATGAACTTGTCAAACATTTTCATCTCTTACAAATCCTAAAGAAGTCTGAATTAACAGTACACAGTACACTTTGATGAAGCTCAACATCAATGCCAAATCATTCTTTTTCTAGCTTACACATTCCCATCACATGCTTAAAGGAGTTTTCAGATGTCCCGAGGCCAACAACAGAGAGATGGATTCCAAACCTCAAGGAAACACAAAACCACCAAGCTAGGAAAGTGAGCGCTGACCTCCATGGCTATCATGGTCTGCACGGCGTTGGTTCTGTCCAGGCAGTCCAGACAGTTGGTCCGCACTGTGCCCATCTGCTGTCTGCAACAGGACAAGACAGGCAGCCTCTGTCAGAGCAGCAGCATCGCCAGCTCGGGTCACCAGAGGACTGAGGGATGCAGTGAATGCAGAAAACTTTGCTTGTCCACAGAGCATTCACAGAAAAAGCCAGAGCACAATCCCAGTCTGACATTGTGAAAGTCACTGATGAGCAACAACTGGAGCTCAGTCAAGGTCAGGTTCTAGAAGACAATTAAGCCATTTTGAACCAGGCTTTGGGGGGTAGGGGAAGAAAAAAAAATCCATCCCAAAATGGAAATTTAGAGTTAACACTGTAAATGAGACTCACTCTCTTTGTGTCAAATGTTCAGAAGAATCTCTCTTCTCTCTCATGATGGCAGAAAATTATTTCCCACTAACTTCTCATCTCACTTGTGCTTCAGGCAAAATGTCTTACCCTCCTTTAAATCATCATCATCATCATCATCATCATCATCATCATCATCATCATCATCATCATCATCATCATCATCATCATCATCATCAACCAGGCTTCCAAAACAACATACAACCAGAGCCCCTTGATGCCCCCCTCATCAGCTGGAAACCCTGGCTGCAGAACAGATTCTGTTTCCATGGAAACCCTGGCTGCAGAGCAGATTCTGTTTCCATGGAAACCCTGGCTGCAGAGCAGATTCTGTTTCCATGTCACCCTTACTTCTTCAAGTTGCTGCCCTCAGCATAGAAGAACTCAAACTTCTTGATGTGCTTGATCAGCTTGCTCTTGAGTCGGTCCAGATTCTGCAGGTTGCTGCCCTTGATTTCCGAGTGGTAGTCAAAATGGATGTAGGGTACGTCCTGGGCATGGGCTGATGCCTTGTGGTGGTTCTGTGGCACAAAGGGTAGGCTGAGGTCAGGCTGGACAAAAGATGGTGATGATGATGGTGATGATTATGATGATGATGACAATAATGATGATGATGATGACAACTATGACAACAATGTGATGATGATGATGATGATGATAATGATGATGATGATGATGGTGATGGCAGTGGTGATGATGATGATGGTGATGATGATAATGATGATGATGATAATGATGATGGTGATGCTGGTGATGATGATGATGATGATGATGATGATGATGTTGATGATGCCAAAGTTGGTTTTTTTCCTTACAACAATAAACACAGCAACCAATCTTTCCACAGAAACAGAATTATAAAAAAAAGTTCAACTAGGGTAAACTGAAATGGCATCATTGGGCAAAGATTACATCATTGAGAGTTACAGATGAGAAAGGGAGATGTAGGTTGGAGGTGGTCATAGTACAAGTGCTGACTTATGTTTTCATAAAATCAGCCCAGGCATTTAAACTGACTTGAACAGATATACATAATTTCAAGTCATCACATGTTAGTCTTCTAGACCAACAGTAAAGCCACAGTATAACTAACATTCTAGTCTTCTCTCATGATTGTCCTTATCTAGTGGAATGATTCAAATGACCTACTTTGGTATCAGTCATTACACATTTCTCAAGCAGAAAGTTTGGAATCCCAAGTCAAATATTATCTGAAGAAAAACTTTGATGTAAAAAAAAAGAGTACGTTTCAGTTTTCCTGACTTTGACACCCACAGCGTATTGCCTGTCCAAAAACTTATCAAAACAATGACTTTCATTCAAGAGCAAGTTATTCTTATATCAAGTACTTGCCACTATTTCTCCCAAAGAGCTGCTGACATCTAGGGAACCTGGCGCTGTACTGAACTGGCTGGACAGCTGCCAACCAGAGGAATGCTTAGGCCTTGTGAGGAACACTATAGCAAAGTGTCTGAGCAATGACCTGCAGGGACCCCCCTGCACAGCAACAACCTGCCTTGTATGCCCCACATGAGGAAGGACATTCTAATTGTACATGGGCCTGACTAGCCGTAACTACAACCATGGAGACAGTGACCTTGTGGGGAGAATGCTACGACCTTCTTCAACCACACTGGACAACAAAAAGTCATTCTGAGCGGCAGAAGCCTTACCTCAAAGTGCTGGCTGAGCAGTCGCTCTCCTTCCTTTGACCCCAGCAGGTTGACCAAAACTTGGTCTCCATACTGCTTCCTGATCATTCTCAAGTGGCGGTCGTATGCTGGTGCTGAAGCCTCGACGCCTCGGGACATGTGCACCTTGTGTGAGCCAACCTGAAACCACACGGTTATTGGTGCATGTGAAGCTGTGATACATGGAGACTTGTGCAACATGTGTCAGCCAATCTCAACACAAACAGGAAAAGGTAGAAGTTGTTACATGGTGATTAGTGCAACTTGAGCGAGTGGTTTTCAGCACACACAGAGGTGAACATGAAAGAAATGTATTTAACATGGAGTTCAGCATATCTTGGGTTAAGTGATTTAAGCACACACAGGTAAAGGAGGAATTAGAGTTGTTACATGGAGATTAGTACAACAGGTAGAGGTGGAAATGAAATTATGTTACTTGGGGAATTGTGCTACTTGTGATACCTTACTTAAAAGCACACAGATGATGTAACAGAAATAATAAAGACAGTAAATTTTCTGATAGATAAGATTCCCAAACAGGCTAGTATCACAACTTTTTCCACACCTCTGGGACCAAACAAACTAATGATGAGAACCACTGCAACATCAAAGGTGAACTGGTCCACATTCTGATTTCACAGTTTGCCAGCCTGCTAACTCATAGCAGTTCTACCAGCATGTCCTGCCAAGTACAGTTCATTATGATAAAGTTTTCATACAAAGACGACAGAGGTGATCATACCGACAGAATTTCAAAAAAGAAATACACAAAACATAGCCAAGATTATTGAAAAAGAGAGGACAAGGGTGTATGAAGTGAGTCTCGCAGTCATACATAAAGATCCTTACCTGAATTCCAGTCTGTTCCCAGAACAATGGTATTGAGCCTCTGGTCTGTATAAATGAGCAAACTTGTTCCTCAAGGAAAATTACCTGCAACAGGTGAAGGGAAAGAGGGCAATTATTCCCCAATGTTGTACATCATATTCACCACTTAATAAAAATTCTATTCAACTATGATTTAGATAGAAAACAACCTTTTCCCACACAGATTTTCAAACTTTCATCACATGCAATTTTGTAAAAAGGACCCATTGAAAGCAAAGTATCCAAACTACTTCACTCACTTGTTCAGTCTCTACAAAGTTGGCAACATGACCATCGTCATTGGTGCCTCGGACATTGAAACGCGTGCCAGCACGCTCACAGCTGAGGCGGGAGATGAGGCAAGCTTTAGCCTGTCTGTGAGCAGCGTAGATGGTGCGGATCTCCACTGCTCCACACATCACCTTCAGCAGCCACTGGGAGCAGTCCAGGCCATAGCGTTGGAAGTGTACATGCAGCATACGATTCCTGGTGAAAAAAAGGTAGCAAAGCTATACATATGAACAAGTAATGAGTGATTTATATCATGAAAATATGGCACATAGGAAAAGTCAAGGCATTTTGTTGCCTAATCATGAAGGCAAAACAATTCTAGTTTTTTATATAAAAGTCCTCCTTTATCATTCAAAAGTCATCAACTTAGCCCTCATAGAATAAAACTTAGCTTATCTGAGTAGATTTCTGGTCTGAACAGTAAATGTAAGTTTGTTTTTTAAAAATAAAAAAACTGTGTCACTCCTGCAACTTGTGTACATGATTTTGAATGCCTGTCTGTATATGTGTGCTTTATGCAATAACACATGTGTATGAATATGTGTGTAACTAAGTGGTTTGAGTGGGTGTGTGTGGTTCCTCTGTGTGTGTGTGTGTGTGTGTGTGTGTGTGTGTGTGTGTGTGTGTGTGTGTGTGTGTGCATATGCACATGCATGTATGTGTGTTTGTGTGTGAGTACGTGTGTGTGCATGCATGTGTGCATGTGCATGCATTTGCATGTGTGTGTGTGTGTGCATATACACATGCATGTGCATGCAAATGAAATACTTGAAGTCCTCCATAATGAAATTTCATCTCAAATCAGTGGACCAATATGAGCTCAACACAGAAGACCAATATGAGCTCAACACAGAAGACCAATATGAGCTAACACTAAAACAATCAAAGTACACAGAGCTCATTGCCAAAGAGCCACAGGTGGGCACCCACCAGAAGAATCTGTTGTCCGACTCCTGGTCCTGCAGCTTTCGCTGGGCACACAGGCTGAGGTCCCAGTTGGAGCCTGACAGGGACCAGGAGAAGTAGAAGACTCCAGAGCTGAGCAGCTTGCGCACCTCCGACACGCGCTCTTCATCCCCTGGGTCATTGCGCAGGGAGTGGAGCTGCACAGCCGTGATGCGGAACACCTCAGACTCCCCAACCTTGCCCACAGACAGGCAGCTGGTCACCATGACAAGGTACAGCAGCCTCTGGTTCCCTGGAGGCAGAACAGAAAGCAGATTTTGTCAGACTATAAAAATGTTCAATCAATTCATATCATTCCTGAGTGGAGCCTGTGTGCCTGTCATATCCATCCTGCTCATTGACCCATGTACCAAACCATCTTTTTGAAATGGAATGTCCTTGGTGCAGGGTGCACTTGTTAGAATTTTTATCACAGGCATTCTACTGGTCTATTAAAAAATGTATCTGTTTTGTTATCTTCAAAATGTATAGGTAATGATTGGATAGCTCCCGCCTCCCCCCCCCCCCCCCCCCCCCCCCTTCCGCCCCTCTAAAGAAAAAACAACAAAACACAAAAAAAACAATAAAAAACAACAAAAACCCAACCAAACAAAAAACTCTAACATATAAAATCCTTCAAAGGTCAAGTAAGAAACTTTGTTCATGAAAAGTAGAATTTGATAGGAAATTACTTCTCATTTATTTCTGAAATGAAAAACAAAACCAAAAAACTATGAACTTATCTTTTCAATAGACTCACTTTTGCTTCGCATGTGAGTAAAAAATCCCCTAGCTTCAAGCCAATCACTCAATCAATAGTGGAAGAATATCAGAATTCGAAAGGATGGTTACTTAAAAAGCAAGTGAGTGTGGAGTTGTCACTGACCAGCATGGAAGCTGAGAGCACCCAAGCAGCCGTAGGCATCCATGACTCGAGTGTACTGCTTCTTCAGCTCTGTAGCCTCCCCGGCAGCTGTCACAAGAAAAGTCATCATCATTATCAGCATCACCATCATTATCATCATCATCACCATCATCATCACCATCATCATCACCATCATAATCATCAACATCACTGCTTACACTGCACTATTTCAAAAAGATTGCTCATAGGATGGATGGATGGCATTTTACAGATTATCAGCCTTTGCAGTCTATGTAAGGCCATTAAGCACAAAAATTCCTTGAATAGTTTAGAGTAAACACAAATCAAGTCACAATGTCCCTAGTTTTTGGCCTCTTATGAATCGCGTAGGAAGATGCCATGGATCTATTCTTACTTTCACATATACAACCCACGAAGATTTCCCCAGAGAGGAGACTCCTGCATATGTGGATAGATGGATGGATGGATTTTTCTGACCTATCAACCTTTGCATGCTAATTAAGGCCATTAATCATGAAAGAATTAATCATATTAGAAGCAGATTAAGACATGATTTCCCTGGTTATTTGCTCTTATGAACGTGTAGGGAGACACAGTGGGTCTATTCTAACCACCAACCCACAGGGGGCTCATTCGTAGCACACAGATGAAAGCATGACTAAATTGCTTGTTCAAATATGTATGTTTTAAGTTTTCATCAGGAGTTACTTGGAGAGGAGCACCATGAAGTAACAAGAGGTGTGCAGAATGAATCATAATGCATGATGGATGCTGGTTACTGTTTCCACTCGCCCATAGACTCAAAGCTGGATGACATCTTTCTGTGACATAACAAACAAAAATCAAATGACAGGACTGATTAAGCGAAGGGAATAAAGTTGTACGGCCTGTCAGCCATTGTAGGCTATGTACATTTGTTGATTAGGAATATCACTGGAACTGGTTTAGATTAAAATTACATCAAGTCTTTATTTTCATAGTTATTTACCTTTTACAAACTGTATAGGAGGCATGAAGGGTCTATTCTTACCCCCAACCCATGGGGGAAGAAAGACTTGAAGACCAGGGGGTAATGTGTAAAGCAGTCTGATCTGATCAAAGGGATGACAACTGCCATATGAAAACGATACTTTTGAATGATGGATCCAACTGAATTCTAAAGTGTTACCCACTTGAGTTTTCTGCACCAAACTTGGTTCTCCTCCACGCAATCACAACTGGTGCAATTTCCTGCTTCCTCTTTGCCCCAGGAAATGAAGTCAATCTCTCTTCACGTCATATTGGTAGACTGGATGAAATTTCCAATTATTTCAGACAATGAAATTTCTAAATGTTTAAAATTACTGTTGAACTTGTAGTGTAATACATTATGAGGAAGCACTGGCAGCACAAAGATTATAGAGCCTTTGTTTGTCCAAACCAGATCAGTCAAAGATGCCTGTATGATTATGCTATGTTTTCAAGAAGCAAATGAGTTCAAGAAGGCATGTAACGCTTATCAAGCAAAATGCCATGGTTGTTTGTCTCCTAAGTGAGTGTGACTTGTGACTTTTTGGAGACGGTGGTACAGGAAGTTTTCACAAACAATAAGATCAAATGAAATTGATAGGCTCATGTCCACATCAAGATATATCTTTATTATTATCTTAAATAGTTCTGTAACCATGCAAAATTTACACATGATTATTTGAAATGGCTTAATGCAGTATCTGAGCACCTTTCACCTTTTGAATATAAAAAAATTACATTATGAGGGAAAATAATGTTAATCATACTTAATGTACATGAGAAAACAAGGCTCAAGTAAGAAAAATGACAAAAATTCAACAACATTATTTATTCATTCATGCAAAACACTTACAATTATCATAAAAGCTTTGATTTTTTAACAGTAAAATTAAGTTCAGGAAAGCAGTTACACAACAAAGTGCGCTGATGATTTTTCTCAGCCCCTACTCAAAGACTGTTTTGCCAACTTTAGCCTTGTTTCTTGCAAGGTCACAAATGCTACTGTATTGCTACACAAACCATATTCTGACCTGTGTGACATCAATCATGACACATGCTGACAGTGTTTGGGTGAGTTTTGGGGGAAAATTTCGCAGCCAGGCACCAAGTATGAGTCATAATGTAAATATGGGATGGGTGAATTACACTTTTATAAATATAATATAATTCAGGCAAAGTGTGCAGATGTCAGATACATCGTTTTCTATTTTAAACATGTCCCTATCATAAGCGTAACTCCATTGCTGGGTTCAGTTTGCAGAAACATACATGCACACCCCAAGATAAGGAAACATGATCGATAACGCATACCCAGCAATCATTTAGGTGAATATCAGTATCTATGTTTGAACTGAGAGGAAATATGGGCAGAGAACTTTAAAGGTAAAAGGGAGAGAGTGGTGGCGATAGAAATTACAATATGTAGGTTGTCAAACAGGTGGTTGTAGAGAGCCAAATAGAGATAGAGAGAGAGGCATACTAATAATGGAAAGACAGATAGTCAAAGGTATGAAAGGCACATGCATAAAAAAGTCCATGGGAGGATAAGGAATATACGATAAATGGGAGGAAACAAGGGGAAAAGGTGAGTCAACTGTGAAAGCAAGTTTCAAATGAAGGGTGGCTGAGGGCAGACGACACACTCGTGTTTGCGTGGATTTCACTTCAGGTGGGACACCCGAGGCTCATATTCCAAATCAACGTGATACATGTCCAATTCAAGACACACAAGTAATGTCTTGCCACAAACAGCGGGCATTTACTTCTGCGGCAGAGCCGTGTGAAGTACAAAACTGGCCCACGCCGGCACTGTCAATGACAGCACACCGCAAGGTCCCCTCTCGATCGATTATCATAAATTACCATCGCCAAAATCACTGCAGCCACTTTTCTTTGCCGTATAGGACACGCACATTGATATAAGTTGGCCATTATACGCCAACCTTCGGTTTGGGGTGCGTTTTAGTACGATGCTAAGCATTGCATTTAATGAACGAAGCGATTCCGCCCACTCAGCCAACGATAGTGGATGCGGCGAATACGTGACACTGCTTCGACTTTTCTCCATGTATACTTCATACTCACCCAGAGAGACTATTGCGTTGGATTCAAACATGAGAGACTCTTCTTTGGCTTTGCTGTCCATGATCACACTATACGGCGTTTCCCTGTCCGGAGGGACTTTGTGGAAAATACGATACCCCTTGCCCATCGCCATGTCGATTCAGGAAATGCTACAACGGTGTATGGGTGACGTCCCCTTTCAAGCTCTTCCCGAGAAGAAGTACAGTAATAGACTCGACTACGCTCTACAGTCACAGGAACTCTGTTGAACAATGGTCTTCTTCTTCTTCTTAGGTTTTAAGGCAGCCAACACCAACATGCTGGTGAAACTGCTGCACTATTTTTGCGTGCTGGGTATTTTATCTGTGACCGGCACTCACCCGTCGAGGACATGAGTGTCAAGATCTTTATAGTGCGCGATTTGATGTTTTGTGAATGCGTATCGCACACTAGGCCTCGGTTTATAAAGGTCTCATCCGAAGGACCTGGTCTATTCTACAAAACTATTTGCGTCCTGTCCACATTATCGAGATTGGTGCCAACGAACGAACGCAACCGCCAGGGTCAGAGGCGATGGAAACACCTCGGCTTTGGGTCACGGGAAGCCTCACGCTTGGCCGACGACGTGATCGCGAACGCGTTGCCCCTCGCGATTGCCAGCGAGATTCTATGAAACAGGAACTGTGTCTGGCGTGGGTCATCTGTCGACAGTGCAATCCGCTGGCCGATCTCTCGGATAAGTTCCGTTGCTGCCGGTCCGACAACTCCGGTCGTTTCAACAGCGAACGTGACGAAGTGGTACCGTTCCGAGATAGAGGCGTATTTCCTCCTTTTCGAACCTTCGGCGGTTCGGCAGGCGTGCCCTGGGTCGATAGCGGAGTCTGTCATTGAAGACACGTAGAGTACAGACTACAGTAATATATTATCTCTTTTGGCTGTACCAAACGGCGATGTGCTACCATCAATTAACAGTTGCTCTGCATTGCCGGAGTCCAATCAGTTATTGAGAAGAGTTGTGACATTGCCTCAAAACATTACACCACCCATCCCCAATCTGAATAGTCCAAGTGCCCCTGCTGTTGACGATAGTTATTTGCACTGCAGTCTTTTTTAAAGTTTTTGGCCGAACTTTTGCCAACACAGAACCTCTGCAGTTGCCGCTCTATATCCCCTCCTCAGCTAGTACTCATGGCCATTTATAGCTTTCAGGGTTTGATCTAGTAGTTCGGGTATGATGACCCAAGTCGCTCTCTCAAGCTGTCGAAAGCTCTTCCTCCTGAGTTCAGGACGTCATGTGCTTGGATCAAATGATGTTGGTCGCCGAGTTTGTGGGTGGGATGGGTATGTGAAACTGAAAGGAGAGATTAGGGTGGGTGCGCTCTCTCTCTCTCTCTCTCTCTCTCTCTCTCTCTCTCTCTCTCTCTCTCTCTCTCTCTCTCTCTCTCTCTCTCTCTCCCTCCCTCCCTCCCTCCTTACACTACTATAATCGATTGCTTCTTCCTTGTCCTGATCTGGAAAAAGGGGAAGGAAATAAGATGAAGATAAGCATATTGTTAGGCAAAGAATGTGATGCAAGAAACAATGATTTTACTGCCAACATTTCCCCTATTCCACCTTACAGGGTCTCCCTACGCTATTCGTTAAATGCGAACAATGAGGGAAATGTAGACTTTATTGCTTTTACTCTTTCCAGCTGCAGTGATTTTCGCAATCAATATGCTGATATAGCCTAAAGGGGCTGATAGGGCGTTAAATTCCATCCATTTAAACTCATCCTGCTCCATCGCAGTTCACCTTTTCCATAGACTTTGTGGGATCATCCAGACAAATAAACATGGACACATGGCTGAACTTGTGAAGAAATGCTGACTCATAGCTCCTACTTCAGCATCCTCCTCCTCCCCTTTCACCAAAGATCCTACATAGGGTCTTTGCTTTTTCATTCCACCTTCTCTTCCTTCCTACACCCCACCTGTCTCCTCACCTTTGCTACGAAAGATCATCCACTCCCAACGCACTCGAGCTGGATTGCATTAACTCCCTCTCCCATTCCTGCCTATCTATCAATCTGAATATAAACACAAATCAGAGTGTGTCGCGATTTTTCTCTTATTGATCATGATACATGCTTCGCAATGCAAGATCATTACACAAATGAATGAAATACTGACCCAAGTTCAACCGCTGTTTGACAGCTGTGGATGCTCGATCCTCTTCTGAAGCGGAGCACCCATGCAGTTGCGAAACCTTCTCAGACATTGCAGTAAACAAAACAAAAATCTAATATAGCAGAGCACCTAATCAATGCTATCAAAAAGCAACATACTGATAAAGCCAGCTTCTTTCATTGTAGAATCTGGTGTGACCGCGAAGACCATCCATTGAGGCAGTGAACATCTGGGAGTCTGAGTGTCAGGCCAATCGAGAAGACATTGAGGGGAGGCTAGCTTTGCCGAGGAGGAGGAGAAGGCTGTGGCAGCTTTAGGGCGTTCTCTATGGCTGGTTTCACCTCGGTCCTTCTATTTCTTATCGTCAGCCATCTTGGTCCATCTTCTGCATGGAGTCACGATCCGTTTAAGACTTGCGAGTCTGGGCAGCGATCCCATGATAGGCACCCGTGTCAAGATTCGAACCTAAATACAAAGGCATGATACGATGGCATAATCAAAGACATTTTATATACATATTCTATTCAATATTTCCCCCTGAATTTACAACGACTTAATACTAACCGATACTAGTGAGGACAAAAATCAGGCTCTAATTGCAGACAGCTGATACGGCCCATCAACCAACCAGATGCTTATTCCTACAAAACTATAGTTAAGCATGTGTTGTGAAGGTTCCAGAACGCACAGGAGCATCCTAGCGCAATCAGGCTGTTTACATCAGCCTCTCCACCAGTGTTGTTGCCTGGCGACGCGGCAGAGAGAGGCTAAATTTGGTTCTGGAACCTGTGTAAATGTATATATATAAGCAGGAGCGACGAGAGAGAGAGGAAGAGCACAGGACAGAGTTAAGGTGAGAGCTTAACTAGAAGATAAACGAGTCCTCCTTTGCAGGGAGTGAGTCCTCTGCGGCATTGTGTGTAGAGTGAAGTTGTTACGACGATACTGTTTACTGATTGTCACCGCTGTGTATCAACCAGTGCGTGAATAAAGTTTTATCGAAAACGATTGCCGGAGTTTGTGAACTTCGATTCCCGGAGCAAGCTAGAAGAACCCCCATATAACAATATATTTCGAGGAGAAGAGCGCAACACATGTATTCTCGGATTTAAAAATCCGGGAAGATATTTCCTTACGATGCGGTGCTCTCCCACAGCCAAACAATTCTATCTTAATTCCCATTAACCCAATAAAGAGATTTTTGCAAACTCTATCTTATTGGTGGATTGTGAAATCATTTGTACCTCATCTACTCGCATCTCCTACTAATTTAATAATGAAATTCGACTTTTTGAATCCCATTAAAAGCACATATCCTCACCTTGCTCCAACAATCCCCAATACACTGTAGGCCTACATGGTGAAAATAATAGTTATAGAAAAGCGTAGCAACAAAGTTGATAACATAAGTGTCTTCACGTCATGCGAAGGTTTCAAGTGTTTTTGTTTGGCTTCCGTCTCCATCTTCCCCCACTGAGGTTGGGGGTAAGAAAAGACCCACCGCGGCTCCCTACGTACGCGATTCGCAAAAGGCGAAGAACCTGGGAAATCGAGACGACTTGCACTGTTCGTGGTCAATGACCTTACACAATCTACAATAGCACATAGGTCGTAATATTACTTCGTCACCATCAACAAGGATATATGTTCAAGCTGGAGGAACCACTGGCGCAGATGATGCACAGCAATTAGGCCTTTTTTCTCTCTAATTTTTTCTTTATCCATAAGAACAATAAAAATACAGCCAGAGAACTACCAGAATCGGCGATAGGCCCTGGACGCCTAAGCAAGCCGAAGAATTCTATTCTATTCTATTCTATCCGTCTCCACCACCACCACCACCACCACCGAGTCGGACAAGGGACATTAGTCACATGTGCCGGCACGTCAGGTTGAACGCGGACATCAACTAGCGTGACCTCCCTTTCCTGCTTGAGTTCAACCTCTTCTGTCCCAGTCGACAACAACTTTATTGGTGGAACGGATGCACACGTAATCACTGTCTCTAAGCAGTCCCAGGCCGTCTCGGTTCTCACGGAGTTTGCACGATCTCTAGGCCTACCGGATGCCAAAAAGACAAGGCGTGATGGCGTCATAAATGAAAAGAAAACAGGCGCAGATGTCATTTCTGGCTTGCGATTTTCCGTTTTCTGTTGCAAGTGGGCTGTCTCTATCGTCAAAACCTGTGCCTTTTCTTTTTTATCGTGCGTAAGTGATTATTGTCAGGGTCCGATTTTCTGGCCGTGGTCTGGTCCATGCAAAAAGCCTTCTCCTGTTCTTTGCAGGACTCTCAGCACGTGCAGGCGAGATAAATTAATTGGTCATCACACTTCCGCGCAATTCCACCGCACGACCGGTTATCCCCACGGTTGACGCGTCGAGGTTCGTTAAACTATCGATCTATGGGAAGATTAATCCTACTGACGAGAAGGGACCCTTGACAATCTCCGATCTTGTTTCGAGTGCATTGTGCCTTTGTGTGGTTGTTCTATGGTTGATCGACGAAAGTCTCGGTCATTCCATTTGCACCAGTGACACTTACAGAGGATCGAACCGCTTTCATGTTGTTCTGGTGCGATTTCCCGCTGTTGTAGTAACCGTATACATCTTCTACCGGGGTTAGAAAAAATGTGCATTATCGAGGGCTACACTGACTGTCACGAAATGAGAATGGGTATTGTGCAAGTGCAGTAGAAGTATAGCAGCAGCAGCAGCTGCAGGAGGAGGAGGAGGAGGAGGAGGACAAGGAAGAGGAGGAGGAGGAAGAGGAGGAGAAGCAGCAGCAGCAGCAGGAGGACGAGGAGACGAATGAGAATGGTGATGATGATGATGATGATGATGATGATGATGATGATGATTGTTGTGTTATGCCTCTTGATAACACAATAAGTCGGGGCTCAGGTACTGAAAGGTACGGGGTTTATTCAAGAAGAGAACTGAACTAAGATCTGGTCTAGACCGGTTTCAAGTGGTCAGAGAAAAGGGAAATAACTCTCTTGGTGAGTTACGCACATTACAGAAACAACGAAACATCCGCCTTTCTTTAAAGTTGCCACGTAGGTCGGAGTCAGCGACAATGAATAATCATAAACAAAAACAAATAGTAAGTCCATACATACCAACGTGCAGAACTTGCGAGTTCTTTGGTGCAGCAGGAACAACAAAATGTCCTCAGTGTCAATATCACTGTTTATAGCTTGAAGTGAAAAGTAATGTGCACTCATCTGTTATGTTGGGATTTCTCTACAGAAACCCTGCATCTACCTACTGTTGGTATGATGAATTTGTAAAAATGATGGACAAATTTTGTGCCTTCAAAAAGAATGTGGTTCTGTTGGGCGATTTTAATATTGATTATTTCAAAAAGAATTGTGCATGGGATTCTACCATTGCTCTCTTTGGTCTCACACAATTAGTTCAAACTGCAACAAGAGTCACACAAGCGACATCAACTTTGATAGATCATCTATATACCACAAACAGTTGTATTGTTTAAGATGTATGGTCACCTAATGTAGATATTAGTGATCACTATCCAATAGTATGCTCTCTACATTCCAGAACTCCTAAGTGTAGGACAGATCACCACACCTACATACATGATAGATGTTTCAAGAAATTTAATATAGATGCATTCTGCTTAGCTTTACAGAATACTCCATGTTATAGTGTAGTTGATGTTGCGAACCCTAACAATGCACTGAAACTTTGGTATAGTCTTTTCCTATCAGTTATTGACGAACATGCTCCCATGAAAAAGAAACGTGTACGTCATCCAACGCTTCCACCATGGATGACAAAGGATGTAATTGTAATGTTAGCAATGACTGTGAGAGATCGATTAAGAAAAAATAGAGATTTCCCAGCTTACAAAAAAACAGCGTAATTTTGTTAAGAGTCTGGTAAGAAAAGCTAAAAAAGAATATTTTCACAAGATTATAGAAGATAATAAGGATACTGCTTCGATGTGGAAAGCCATCAATACCTTTACTAATCGAAACAAAGTGAAATCTGCTGTAGAATCTTTGACAGTTAATGTTAATGAATGCAATGCTCACTTTCTTTCTGTGACCCAAAAATTATTACAGACTGTCAATGTAAAAAGTAACCTTTCCGGAGAATTGATTTTGAGTGATTATTGCAAAGGAAGATTGTCATGAAGTTGGATATTTCTTGAGAAGATGAATAAGAAATCAGTTGGACATGATGGTATTAACACCTTCATTTTGAAAATTTCTATTCCATACATTATTGAATCTCTCACTCATATATATATATATATATATATATATATATATATATATATATATATATATATATATATATATACTAGCGAATACCTGTGCTACGCACAGGATACTAAACTTATTAAAGAGTTCCAGTAAATCACTGCTGATGTGTGAATATTACTGCATGAGACCATTAAACAGATTTTATAGCATGTTTACATACAAACACAGACTGACTTGGAAATACCAAATACATTGATAATAAAAGAAGAGTAAGTACTGTTACATGTGAAAAGTGGATAAAAATGAAAGCTTTGTCCACAATATTTGGTACAATTATAACGTGTTGGTAAACTTCAATGTATTTGTAGTGGATGTGTATGAGAGAGAAGAGAAAAAAGAAAAGAGAGAGAGAGAGAGAGAGAGAGAGAGAGAGAGAGAGAGAGAGAGAGAGAGAGAGAGAAGAGAGTTAAACAAGAAGGGCAAAGCCCATACGACTCACCCTTGACCTTTACATGACCTTGACCTTTACATGACCTTGACCTACGTGTGACCTTCAAGGCCAAGGTCAAACAACTAAACTTAGCAATGACGTCATACACTAAGAACTGCTTTACACATTTTTCCTACTAAAATACATGTGACCTTGACCCAAGGTCAAGGTCATCCAAGGTCATGCAACACAAAAATGTTAATTCAAGACATAGGAAGCACAATGGTGCTTTTTGGCACTTTCTACCATGAGATATGGTCACTTTTAGTGGTTCACTACCCCATTTTGGTCACATTTCATAAGAGTCAAATAGACCTTGACCTTGATGATATGTGACCAAATGTGTCTCATGATGAAAGTATAACATGTGTACTACAATGTTATGAAGTTTGGAAGAGTTATCTTCCATAGTTCAAGGTCAAGGTCACTTCAAAATATGTATACGATCCAACTTTGAAAAGTTCCTGTGACCTTGATCTTGAAGCAAGGTCAAGTCACTGTGTACGTTTTTGTACGCCTTGTCATCCTACACATTCATGCCAAATTGGGTGTTGATAGACTTAATAGTCTCTGAGAAAAATCCAACGTTAAAGTTTTTTTACGGATTAAAGGACGCCCTGTCGCCCGGTCTGCCCGGACGCCAGGACGGACGCCTGGACGCCCGGACGGACAACACAGGTGACCTAGTATGAAAGTATAACATGTGTACTACAATGTTATGAAGTTTGGAAAAGTTATCTTTCATAGTTCAGGGTCAAGGTCACTTCATAATATGTATACAATCCAACTTTAAAGAGCTCCTGTGATCTTGATCTTGAAGCAAGGTCAATCAAACTGGTATCAAGAGATAGGGATTATTTTGCCCTATACACCATATATAGGTCAGGTATCCAATCTCAAAAACGTCAGAGAAAATTGGGAAAATGTGAAAAATAGCTGTTTTTTAGACAACATTTACGGCCACTGCGACCTTGACCTTGAAGCAAGGTCAAGTCACTATGTATGTTTTTTGACGCATTGTCATCATACATTATCATGCCAAATTGGGTGTTGATAGCCTTAATAGTCTCCGAGAAAAATCCAACGTTAAAGTTTTTCACGGACGCCCGCACGCCCGGACGCCCGGACGGACGACACGGGTGAGTACATAGACTCACTTTTGCTTCGCATGTGAGTCAAAAATCAAACATCACAATCTGTGGTTGCAAAGCACGGCTAGTTTAATCTCCCTCTCTTCCCCCCCATCCCCTTCCACCTTCTCTTTCTCCCCCACCCCGTCCCCTCCCACCATCCTCCCACCATCTTCCTCTCCCCCACCCCATCCCCTCCCACCATCTCTTTCTCCCCCCCCCCCCCCCCCCCCGTCCCCTCCCACAATCTCCCTCTTCCACCCCCCCCCTATCCCCTCCCACCATCTCCCTCTCCCCCACCCCATCCCCTCCCACCATCTCTTTCTCCCCCACCCCGTCCCCTCCCACCATCTCCCTCTACCCCACCCCATTCCCTCCCACCATCTCTTTCTCCCTCACCCCATTCCCTCCCACCATCTCCCTCTCCCCCACCCCACCCCCTCCCACCATCTCTTTCTCCCCCACCCCACCCCTTCCCACCATCTCCCTCTCCCCCACCCCATCCCCTCCCACCATCTCCCTCTTCACCACCCCATTCCCTTCCACCATCTCTTTCTCCCCCACCTCATTCCCAACCACCATCTTCCTCTTCCCCACCCCCCCCCCCCCTCCCACCATCTCCCTCTCCCCCCCCCCCATCCCTTCCCACCATCTTCCTCTCCCCCACCCCATCCCTTCCCACCATCTCCCTCTCCCCCACCCCACCCCCTCGCACCATCTCCCTCTCCCCCACCCCATCCCCTCCCACCATCTCCCTCTCCCCCACCCCACCCCCGCGCACCATCTCCCTCTCCATCACCCCATTCCCTCCCCCCTCGTCCCCTCCCTTCATCTCCCTCTCCCCCCCCCCTACCCCGTCCCCTCCCACCATCTCTTTCTCCCCCACCCCATCCCTTTCCAACATCTCTCCCTCCCCAACCTCCTCCCACCATCTCCCTCTCCCCCACCCCATCCCACCATCTCCCTCTCCCCCTCGCCCCACCCTCTCCCACCATCTCCCTCTCCCCCTCTCCCCACCCTCTCCCTCTTCCCCACCCAATCCCACCATCTCCCTCTCCCTCACCCCATTCCCTCCCACTATATCCCTCTCCCCCACCCACCCATGCGATCATAGGACGAAGGCCGACTGAAACTTGCGAGGACCTAAACGCTGGAGGGATAAAAAAATTACGAAATTACGTCACGTTATTCTTCGACGTCACACATGTTGCCAAAACTTGAGTCGGGACAAAACGGAAAAACGGAAAAAAGACACTTCAAAGTCAAATTTGGTCACGAAAAAAACCCTACGACCCCTTCCCAACCGTCCTCTGGGCCGATGCCAAAAAGCAACGCGATCGGCGAAACGGACTCGGAGGAGTTCTTGCACAACGTTTTACGTTTTTGCGTATATATATATATATATATAAATAACTTGTGTATCATCAATCACACGTTTCCCGATGAATGGAAAATAGCGAAAGTTATTACTTTACCAAAAATGAAGACCCCTTTGAATATTGATGAGTTTAGACCCATTTCAATACTTTCTATACTATCAAAGCCACTTGAAAAGCATATTCACAAGCATTTGATGGCATATCTGGATCAACATGATCTACTTTATTCTCTTCAGTCGGGTTTCCGGCCAAAACATTCTTGCCACACAGCATTAACTCGATTGATTGATTCTTGGCTATGTGCCATTAATAGGTCACAGTTGATTAGTTCCATCTTTCTTGATCTAAAGAAACCGTTTGGCATGGTTGATCATGACATTTTAATTGAAAAATTATCACAATATTTAAATGTTTGTAACACGGTTAAATTATTTCAATCATTCTTAAAAGACAGACAGCAGTATGTCTATTTCAATGGACATGCTTCTTTTTGTGGCCATTTACAAGTGGGTGTGCCACAAGGTTCTGTCTTAGGTCCTCTTTTGTTCTGCCTATTCATCAATGACTTACCATTACATATCTCTGATAAAGAGGTTACATGTGATATGTTTGCTGATGATGTAACACTTTCAACCTCAGGTGTCAGGACTGAATGTGTGGCAGTAAACCTTCAAAGGAGCCTGGATGAAATACGTTCCTGGTGCTCTTCGAATCATATGGTCATTAATCCTTCCAAAAAGAAATATATGGTGATAACTACGAGACAAAAAATAAATCAAATATATCCTTTATCTCTTCCTCTTGTTCTTGATTCTTTGAGAATCGAAAACATTGTTGAGCACAAAGTTCTTGGTGTAATAATTGATGATCATTTAGGATGGCAATCACACATTGATTATATTTGTAAAAAATATCAATTAATCTATTTCTTCTCTCCAAATTAAGACATATTGTTGACGTTCAAACTTGCAAAATCTTCTTCCATGCTCATATCTTATCTCACGTTAATTATGCGTCAACAATTTGGGATGGCTGTAGTGACGCTAACTTGAAAAGGCTGAAGTCATTGTATCGAAGAGCCTCTAAGCTTATGATAACGGATAGTTCACTATCTACAAATGACAAAATGAAAGAACTTAACATATTGCCTTTTCATAAGCATTTACAATTCAATAAATGTGTCTTAATGAAAAGAATTAATGATTATGATGTGCCTGATTATTTGATAAACTTATTCCAACATTCAAATATTCGTGTACATAACTTTATAATACCACAACCTAGGATTGATTTGTTTAAACATAGCCTATCTTATTCAGGGGCTACTATGTGGAACACACTATCCGATTCTCTAAAAATTGAGAAATCTTTAGAGAAATTTCAATTGAAACTACATACTTTTCTTATGCAGTCATCCTAGATACTTTCATCTTATTCTAAATTCACTTTGTGGCTATTTTCAACGTGGTATTTCGTTACCATGAATTGATTGTAACCTGTGTTATTGTGTGAATTTTGTGTGGGATTGAGGGTGGGTGGGTGGGTAGGGGTGGGGGATGGGATTGGATTTGTTTGTTCGTTTTCTTGTTTTAACAAGGGCTGGATGTAAGATAGTCAGTTATGCCTAATTCATGTATTTCCCTTGAAAAATAAAGTTAATCAATCAATCAATCACTTAGGATAGACAAAATCTTTCATGAGATTGTTCTTTATTTCTCGGCCGGATCGGGTACGGACTGGGATCTTGGAGCCGGGACTGCGGGCCTCCCTCAGTGTTGGTTATTTAGTTTTTTCAGCTGGACTTTTCGCCGGTACTTCCTGGTTTGGATCCGCCTGCGGCCGTACAAGTGTCATCCTTATCGGAGACTGAAGCGGGCGATGGAGTTGCATCAGAAGCGGATGTGCGCGTCGCTCTTTTGAGGTGAACTCTGTTGCGGCGGTAAACAGTTCCGTCGGCCTCAATTATCGAACGATCGGTCATGGCGTTCTAGGACAGTGGCTTTGGTCCATGTTCCGTCTCAGGAAATTATTTTCGCGGTTTTGTATTTTTTGTAGTTCGTTTGTATTTTAAGACGTTTTTTTAGTTTGAGACACTTCCTGTTGACGCACTTCCTGTTACCGGCTGCCGGCCGGACCCTTCACAGGGCTAAATCTCTTTGTTGACACACATGCGAAGCAAAAGTGAGTCTACGTAAAACTTTAACGTTGGATTTTTCTCGGAGACTATTAAGTCTATCAACACTCAATTTGGCATGATGGTGTATGATGACAAGGCCTCAAAAAACATACATAGTGACTTGACCTTGCTTCAAGGTCAAGGTCGCAGGGGCCATAAATGTTGTCTAAAAACAGCCATTTTTCACATTTTCCCAATTTTCTCTGAAGTTTTTGAGATTGGATACCTAACCTATACATGGTATATAGGGCAAAGTGAGCCCTATTTTTTGATACCAGTTTGGTTGACCTTGCTTCAAGGTCAAGGTCACAGGAGCTCTTTAAAGTTGGATTGTGTGCATATTTTGAAGTGACCTTGACCCTGAACTATGGAAGATAACTGTTTCAAACTTAATAATTATGTGGGGAGCATGTTATACTTTCATCATGAGACACATTTGTTTACATATCATCAAGGTCAAGGTCACTTTGACCCTTATGAAATGAGACCAAAATGGGGTAGTGAACCACTAAAAGTGACCATATCTCATGGTAGAAAGTGCCAATAAGCACCATTGTGCTTCCTATGTCTTGAATTAACAGCTTTGTGTTGCATGACCTTGGAAGACCTTGACCTTGGGTCAAGGCCACATGTATTTTGGTAGGAAAAATGTGTAAAGCATTTCTTAGTTTAGTGTATGATGTCATTGCTAGGTGTAGTTGATTGGCCTTGACCTTGAAGGTCACCTGAAGGTCAAGGTCATGTAAAGGTCAAGGTCAAGCATGTGAGTCGTATGGGCTTTGCCCTTCTTGTTTTAATTTATGTGGAGTATTGTGAAAATGTTCTTTCTGCATTTGATTCTTTGAAGGCAAATTTTCTGGAAGAGAGAACTAAACTGATACTGTTAATGGTATGGTGATGATGTGAACTCTTTTGGCATCAGGCGGAGGACTGGCAGAGTGCCAACACGGAGTCCCTTGGAGGTCTGTGGCTGGGAATGCTGCGATACTACTGCCTGACCTTCGATGTGGCCAACAAAGTGGTCACTCTGTCCAAGGCCACCGGCAATCTCAAGGAACTCAAGTGCTTCCACCGCAAAAAACTTGGCATCGATGGTCAGTGGTTGTCTGTCCAGTCCTTTGTGTGTGTCTCTCCCTCCCTCCCTCCCTCCCTCAGTCCGTCCGTCAGTCTGTGTCTATTGTGTCTGTGTGTGTGTGTGTGTGTTAATGTGTGTGCATCTGTTGTGTCTGGGTGTGTGTATGAATGTGTGTGTGTTTGTGTGTGTGTTTGTGTGTGTATGTCTGTCCATCTGTCTCCTCATCCATCTGTCCATTTATAGGTACATGTGGTCTGTTGGCAATACTTAACTATTGTGACTTGATGCATTTTTGACTCACATGCGAAGCAAAAGTGAGTCTATGTACTCACCCTTTTCGTCCGTCCGGGCGTCCGGGCGTCCGGGCGTCTGCAAAAAACTTTAACGTTGGATTTTTCTCGGAGACTATTAAGTCTATCAACACCCAATTTGGCATGAATGTGTAGGATGACAAGGCGTACAAAAACATACATGGTGATTTGACCTTGCTTCAAGGTCAAGGTCGCGGGGGCCGTAAATGTTGTCTAAAAACAGCCATTTTTCACATTTTCCCAATTTTCTCTGAAGTTTTTGAGATTGGTTACCTGACCTATATATGGCATATAGAGCAAAGAAATCCCTATCCTTTGATACCAGTTTGATTGACCTTGCTTCAAGGTCAAGGTCACAGGAGGTCTTTAAAGTTGAATTGTATACATATTTTAAAGTGACCTTGACCCTGAACTATGGAAGATAACTTTTCCAAACTTCATAAGATTGTAGTATACATGTTATATTTTCATACTAGGTCACCAGTTTCATCCGTCTGGGCGGCCATCTGGGCGGCCGTCTGGGCGGCCGTCCGGGTGGCTGTGCGGCCAGGTGTCCTGTCGTCCGTAAAAAAATTTAACGTTGGATTTTTCTCGGAGACTATTAAGTCTATAAACACCCAATTTGGCATGATGGTGAAGGATGACAAGGCGTACAAAAACATACATGGTGACTTGACCTTGTTTCAAGGTCAAGGTCACAGGAGCTCTTTAAAGTTGGATTGTATACATATTTTGAAATGACCTTGACCCCGAACTATGAAAGGTAAATCTTCCAAACTTCATACCATTGTAGTAGACAAGTTATTCTTTTATACTAGGTCACCCGTGTCGTCCGTCCGGGCGTCTGGGCGTCTGGGCGTCCGGGCGTCCGGGCGTCCTGCTGTCCATAAAAAACTTTAACGTTGGATTTTTCTCGGAGACTATTAAGTCTATCAACAACCAATTTGGCATGATGGTGTATGATGACAAGGCGTACAAAAACATACATGGTAACTTGACCTTGCTTCAAGGTCAAGGTCGCAGGGGCCGTAAATGTTAAAAAACAGCCATTTCTCACATTTTCCCAATTTTCTCTGACGTTATTGAGATTGGATACCTGACCTATATATGGTATATAGGGCAAAGTAAACCGTATCTTTTAATACCAGTTTGGTTGACCTTGCTTCAAGGTCAAGGTCACAGGAGCTCTTTAAAGTTGGATTGTGTACATATTTTGAAGTGACCTTGACCCTGAACTATGGAAGATAACTCTTCAAAACATTGTAGTACACATGTTACACTTTCATCATGAGACACAGTTGGTCACATATCATCAAGGTCAAGGTCACTTTGACCTTATGAAATGTGACCAAAATGGGGTAGTGAACCACTAAAAGTGACCATATCTCATGGTAGAAAGTGCCAATAAGCACCATTGTGCTTCCTATGTCTTGAATTAACAGCTTTGTGTTGCATGACCTTGGATGACCTTGACCTTGGGTCAAGGTCACATGTATTTTAGTAGGAAAAACTTGCAAAGCAGTTCTTAGTGTATGATGTCATTGCTAGGTTTAGTTGTTTGACCTTGACCTTGAAGGTCACCTGAAGGTCAAGGTCATGTAAAGGTCAAGGTCAAGCATGTGAGTCGTATGGGCTTTGCCCTTCTTGTTTTTATTGACTCACATGCGAAGCAAAAGTGAGTCTATGTACTCACCCTTTTCGTCCGTCCGGGCGTCCGGGCGTCCGGGCGTCAGGGCGTCCTGCTGTCCGTAAAAAACTTTAACGTTGGATTTTTCTCGGAGACTATTAAGTCTATCAACACCCAATTTGGCATGATGGTGTAGGATGACAAGGCGTACAAAAACATATATAGTGACTTGACCTTGCTTCAAGGTCAAGGTCGCAGGGGCCGTAAATGTTGTCTAAAAAACAGCCATTTTTCACATTTTCCCAATTTTCTCTGAAGTTTTTGAGATTGGATACCTGACCTATACATGGTATATAGGGCAAAGTAAGTCCTATCTTTTGATGCCAGCTTGATTGTCCTTGCTTCAAGGTCAAGTCACAGGAGGTCTTTAAAGTTGAATTGTATACATATTTTGAAGTGACCTTGACCCTGAACTATGGAAGATAACTCTTCCAAACTTCATAAAATTGTAGTACATATGTTATACTTTCATACTAGGTCACCAGTGTCGTCCGTCTGGGCGTCCGAGCGGCCGTCCGGGCGGCCGTCCTGGTGGCCAGGCGACCGGGTGTCCTGTCGTCCGTAAAAAAACTTTAACGTTGGATTTTTCTCGGAGACTATTAAGTCTATCAACACCCACTTTAGCATGATGGTGTAGGATGACAAGGCGTACTAAAACATACATAGTGACTTGACCTTGTTTCAAGGTCAAGGTCACAGGAGCTCTTTAAAGTTGGATTGTTTACATATTTTGAAGTGACCTTGACCCCGAACTATAGAAGATAACTCTTCCAAACTTCATAACATTGTAGTACACATGTTATACTTTCATACTAGGTCACCCGTGTCGTCCGTCTGGGTGTCTGGGCGTCTGGGCGTCAGGTCATCCGGGCGTCCTGCCGTCCGTAAAAAACTTTAACGTTGGATTTTTCTCGGAGACTATTAAGTCTATCAACACCCAATTTGGCATGATGGCGTAGGATGACAAGGCGTACAAAAACCTACACAGTGACGTGACCTTGCTTTAAGGTCAAGGTCGCAGGGGCCATAAATGTTAAAAATCAGCCATTTTTCACATTTTTCCAATTTTCTCTGACGTTTTTGAGATTGGATACCTGACCTATATATGGTATATAGGGCAAAGTAATCCCTATCTCTTGATACCAGTTTGGTTGGCCTTGCTTTAAGGTCAAGGTCACAAGATCTCTTTAAAGTTGGATTGTATACATATTTTGATGTGACCTTGACCCTGAACTATGGAAGATAACTGTTTCAAACTTAATATTTATGTGGGGAGCATGTTATACTTTTATCATGAGACACATTTGGTCACATATCATCAAGGTCAAGGTCTATTTGACCCTAATGAAATGTGACCAAAATGTAGTGAACCACTAAAAGTGACCATATCTCATGGTAGAAAGTGCCAATAAGCACCATTGTGCTTCCTATGTCTTGAATTAACAGCTTTGTGTTGCATGACCTTGGATGACCTTGACCTTGGGTCAAGATCACATGTATTTTGGTAGGAAAAATGTGTAAAGCAGTTCTTAGTGTATGATGTCATTGCTAGGTTTAGTTGGTTGACCTTGAAGGTCAAGGTCATGTAAAGGTCAAGGTCGTGTAAAGGTCAAGGTCAAGCATGTGAGTCGTATGGGCTTTGCCCTTCTTGTTTTCCAATAACCTGCTCAGTTCACATATGGTCAGTTTATGATTGTTTGTATTATAAAGCAGAGAATATCTTTTCAATGTTGCACTAGTCTTGTCGTGTTGGTGCCTAAATTGGTGATTTGAGTGCACATGGTTATTTGTTCATTTCGATTTTTGTCTCCGCCATATGCTTTGCGCTGTGTTCCGCTCTTTGAGTGTATTGTACTTGGGTGGCGTAGTGGATAGCACTTTCAGTGATTTTCATGCTACCAGCAGAAATTGTGTCGAATGAATGTAAACTGTTTATTAATCTCAAATTATTTTTAAACATGGAAATACGTTGAAAATAAATGTTTAGTTTCCCTTTTTCATTTGCTGTTTTTCAGTTCTTCACTACTACAGCATTATGACATGCAAGATGACGATTGCGTCCATGCCATACTGCAAATAAATGATCTGACCCAGATTATTGGTGCGGCGTGCTTGTATGATGTGCTCGGTGACACTCTCTGCACTCTCATTCTGTATATATGTTGAGAATAAAAGCAGAACAGTCCACTCTTTCTTGCCGAGGGTGAATGGTTGCATTCTGACATTGTCACCCTTTCTCAATGGTGGAAGAACTTTTGCGTGCTTGTCAAACTGTTCCTTTTGTTGTTTTTGAATTCTTGCTCCTTATACGCTTTTCTTCCTCAGTGTTGACCTTTGGTAGGAGTAGATCGCTTGAAATGTGAAGGAGAGTTCTGATTCTTCTGTTGAGCATTTTCTGAGCTGGACTGGTTCCAGTGGACTGACTTGGGGTATTTCTGTGGTTGAGTAGCGCCAGAAATTGATCGGCATCCTTGTTCTTCCTCAGCAGTGTTTTTGCGGTCTTGACTGCTGATTCGGCTTTCCCATTGGATCTTGGGTGATACGGACTTCTCGTCCGGTGTTCAAAGTCCCAATCTGCGGCGAATTTTGTGAAGGACTCGGACGTAAACTGGGGACCATTATCGGTCACGACAGTGCAGGGAATTCCATATCTTGCAAAGTATGCCTTTAGCTTTTTGATGATAGTGGTAGATTTGGTATTTTCCAGCCGATCGACCTCTAAGAAGTTGCTGAAATAGTCGACAGTCACCATGTAGTCTTTGCCATCAAGCTCGAAAAGGTCAGCTCCCACTTTTTCCCATTGTCGGGAAGGAATTTCGTGCGGTTGCAAAGTTTCAGGCTGGTTGGCAGTTTGATACATTCCGCAGGATTCGCAGGTGGAGATGAAGTTCTTGATGCCTCCGGTCATGCCTGGCCAAAATAGTCATTCTCTGGCTCTTTTCAGGCAGCCATCAATTCCAGTGTGAGACGAGTGAACAGCAATTTTCATCTCAGAGAGCAAAGAGACTGGTACGACAACTCGTTCTCCCTTGAAAATCAGTCCGTCTTGGGTTGACATTTCGTCACGGAAGCTGAAGTAAGGAAACGGTTCATCATGTAGGTCTTGCTTATTGTCTGGCTAGCCGTTCATGATGACAGACTTGAGGTTTTGAAGAGTTGCATCCTCATCTGTGGCTTTCTTTAGCTTGCTCAGCCGTTCCTTTCTGGTAGGAAGATAGTCCAACATGTTGACGTGCTCGAAGTGTTGCTGCTTGCTGGGACAGTTGATGTAGGCACGAGACAAAGTGTCGGCTAGGTACATTCCTGTGCCTTTCCTGTATGTCACATTGACATCATACGCTTGGATACGTATCATCATGCCTTGCAGACGTTTAGGTGCAGCAGAGAGGGACTTCTGTAGAATGGACTCCAGTGGCTTGTGGTCACTTTCAACATGGACAGGGCGTCCAAAAGTGTACTGATGGAACTTTTCCAGGCTCCAGACAATGGCTAGCATTTCCTTTTCTATCTGTGCATAGTGGGTTTCAGTGTCGGTTAGCGCGTGACTGGCGTACGCGATAGGGACTCCGTTCTGCGTCAGGACTGCTCCAAGACCTGTTTGACTGGTATCGCACTGAACTGTAAGTTCTTCTTGTGGGTTGTAGAAGGCGAGGACCGGAGCTGTAGTCACCAGCTTTTTTACAGCTTCGAAAGCCTTGTCATGAGTTGGAGTCCACGTCCACTCCATCTCATCGCGGGTGAGTTGCCAGATAAGCTCCAGAACATCAGACAGCTTGGGAAGGAACTTGGCGAGCTAATTCACAAACCCACAGAAACGGCGCACGCCCTCTACATTTTCAGGCTTGGGCATCTTCAGCACGGCTTCGATTTTCTCAGGGTCGATCTTCAGACGGTCGTTGGTCACTAGATGCCCCAGAAATGAGATTTTTGTCTTGCGAAGCTCAGCCTTCTCACGATTGAGCTTCATTCCCATCTGGTGACACCGCTCCAGTAGATTCACCAAATTCTTGTCATGGTCTAGGGTCGCGGACTCCATGTCTTCATCCTCACCATACACGATGATTTCGTCAGACTCACCGATGACAGCATTCAGACCTTCAAGAGCTTGGTCCAGACGCTTCTGGAACAGTTCGCTGCTCACCGACGTGCCGAACTGACAGCGCTTTCATTGGTAACGACCGTAGGGGGTCTGAAAAGTCGTCAGAAAGCTGGACTCTTCATCCAGATGAACATGCCAGTATGCGTTGCTGAGATCCAATTTGAAAAAGACGTTAGCGTTGGCGAGCTTGGGCAGTATGTCTTCCATCACAGGCAAAGGATAGTGTTCCCTTTTCAGTGTATTGTTCAGAGGTCTCGGATCAATACAGATGCGAAGCTTTCCAGACTTTTTTTTGTAGAAACAACTAGACGACTACACCAGTTTGTCGGTTCACTAACAGGAGTGATGATGCCACTCTCTGTCAGCTTGTCAAGTTCAGATTTGACCTTAGACTTGAGGAAGTGAGGAACGCGGCAGGTAGGAGAGATAACGGACCTCACTGTGTCGTCGATCTCGAAGTGTGCTACTCCAGGTAGAATTCTTTGTGTGTCATCAAACACATCAGTATGCGTTGACAGAGGATCCGAGCTCATGACCTTTGTCACGTTGGCAACGCTCTCAAAGTTCTCATAGTTCACTGTGATGAACTTCATTGCTTCAGAAGTTTTTTTGCCCAGTAGTGGAATAAAATCGTCTTCCGCAACTATGAAGTCAGCCTTGAACTTCTTGCCATTCTTCGGATTCTTGAGAACAAGCTGTGTTCTCCCCTTAGGCTTGATCACTGTGCCATTGTACATGTGAAGCTTTGTCTTGCTAGGCTCAAGCTTGGCAGTCTTGATATATCTGATCGGGATCACGTTGACACTGGCGCCTGAGTCGATCTGACAGGTCACAGTGTCGCCTCTGATGATCATCTCAGCTTTGCTGATTTTCTCAGAATGCTGTTTGCTTCCTACAGCGAGCAAACACTCATCCTCTGATTCGTAATCAGACTCATCTCCGATCTGGTGAAGCTTCTTGTTCTTCTTCTTCTGCTGGCACACGGAAGCGAAGTGATTCTTCTTCCTACAAAAGTTGCAGACCTTGCCCCATGCTGGGCATTTTTCTTTCTTCATAACGTGTGTCTGACCACAGAACTTGCATGATGGCTTTCTTTTTGTGACGATTTTTATCGCCAGTAGAAATGCTACAGGCTTCAGCACTCCCTTCATCCGACTTGAGGGACTTCAGTTGCTGAGAAGTCGCTTCTGCAGCAGGACAGGTGTCGATGCAAGATTTCAGGGTCAACGCTGAGTCTTGCAACAGGCGCTTTCTAGTAGAGCCATCGCGGATACCTAGAACGATGCGGTCACGCAGCAACGTTTTCTTCAGACAGTCGCAGAAATTGCAAGTAGCGGCAAGAGTACGCAACGCAGCAATGTAGTCATCGATGCTCTCATCAGGCTTCTGATCTCTCTGATTAAAGACGTACCTTTCGTAGGTTTCATTCGTTGTGCCAATGAAGTGATGAAGGGTCCAAACCAGAGATACTGTCCAGGATAGCACAAGCAACAGCAGCTTTGGCAAAGTTGAAGCCAATATGGCGTGACAGAATTATTACTCTCGCGTCGAAGATCAGGCTCATGCGCACGCTGGCCATCTCCGTATTCTTGTATGCATGCGATGCCTGGACACTCACATCTGAACTACAGAGACGGATACAAGCCCTGGAAATTAGATGCTACCGCAAGATCCTGCACATCTCATATAAAGACCATGTCACGAATGAGGAAGTCAGCAACAGGATCAGGAGAGCAATTGGACAATACGAAGACCTGCTCTCAATCGTGAAAAGCAGAAAGCTGAAGTGGTACGGTCACGTGTCAAGAGGCAGTGGGCTGGCCAAGATCATCCTGCAAGGTACCGTACCAGGTGGGAGAAGGAGAGGCAGGCAGAGAAAGAGGCGGGAAGACAACATCAAAGAGTGGGCAGGCTGGACCTTTGCTGACTCACAGCGAGCCACAGAGGATAGAGATCGATGGAGGAAGATTGTCCGAAAGTCATCAGTAACCCATCTCAGGGTTAAGAGACTGAACTGAAGTGAACTGAACTGCCAATGAAGTGAGTGTCAAATGCCTTGATGATATCAGCGACTGAAGGGTCGTCATCTAGCTGCAAGCCGTTGTAGATCGATAGGCCATCGCATCCAATCGTTTTCAGAAAGAATGGTCTCTGGTATTCTTTTTCTTCCTTGTTGAGTCTTGTCACAACGCAAAAGTTCATCCACATTTGCTTAAAAAGTTTCCACTCGTCAGGTCCTCTCCGCACATTCAAGGATGGAGGAGGATGGACACGAGCACTGTGACGAGGAGGAGGAGGACGCCGAACAAATTCGTCGTCCGAAATGACACAAGGAAAAGTCAACGGTTGTCTACATGAGTCCGCAATGCTTACTAGCACCAAAGAACTTGCTAGCACTAAGATCTTTGGTCTAGACCGGTTTCAAGAGGTCAGAGAAAAGGGAAATAACTCTCTTGGTGAGTTACGCACCTAACAAAAACAACGAAACAATGATGATGATGATGATGATGATGATGATGATGATGATGATGATGATGATGATGACGACGACGACGACGACGACGATGATGATGTGCGAGCGCATCATCGTGTCGATGAAATTGCCGGAGCATATGGCACAAACTTTAATGCAATCTTCATTATAACAAAGAAACACACATGTAATTTCCCAGCAATTATTCGTGTGTTTTTTTTATCGAGCGGTGAAGGAAACGAACCTGGCTTTCAGTTTTTCTTCAATGTTTTATCCATCTGCCTGTGGTGGGGCGCACAGAAAACGGCAAACGGAAAGCAGGGGACCGCTACTTTTATTACAGCCGTCATTTCAATATCTTCCTTTCGCCCACTCTTGTCATCAACTATACTGATACATGACCTCGTAGTAAATGCTCGTGTAGCTTTTCCCTATGTATGGTCATGCTCTTCCTATCTTGGACTAGTTGGAGCGCATACACTCTCCTATGAGTGTCTATGCTTGAAGTTACTGATGGGTCACCAGTGCATGCATTCAGTTTCTCTTGAGTCACTGTTACCAAAGATCCAAAATAGGATCTTTGCTGTTAATGTGCGTCCAATCAAAATTTCTATATTCCTGTCCGGGAACTGTTCCTCTCTCAGCTCTGAGTTACTCGTCAGTAGAAATTGCGCCTTTGTTTTCTTGTATACCCCATTTGGATTGATCCCATTTTGAAATTTCATTTTGTATATGTATATGTATATGTATAGGTGTGTGCGTGCGTGCGTGCGTGTGTGTGTGTGTGTGTGTGTGTGTGTGTGTGTGTGTGTGTGTGTGTGTGTGTGTGTGTGTGAATGAATAAGAGAGAAGAAAGCCAAAACTCATTGCACGCAAAGCACAGCTCTGGCTTTGATCATCAAGAAGTCATCGTTTTCCATAGCCTACGTGTCGCCTACTTGGAATTTCGCTCCATTGTCAAATTAAAATGAAAGAATTTAATGCATTTTGAGCATGCGTGCACCGTCATCTCAGCGTTTATAGCCGAAAATTCATTTCTATTCTTACCTCTTTTCAAAATGAGTGAATGGCGTTGAAGGATCATCCTTCCAAAGAATTCAAACCTTTAACATTTCTAGAGGCGTCTGTCACATTAAGGACACTCTTTGGTCACGGTAAGTCTGTGTAAGCTCTGCTTTTGGGGGAAACAATCGTGGTGAAAAGTGGTGGAGCCATGCTGTGGGATTAGGTGAAAACTCTGTGGAAGGACATCATGAGACTTTGCTCTGTTTGAACAACGGGAAAGGTCGGGAGAAAAGTCGCGGGATGAAGAATGGTGAAACAGTGGGTTTACAATGGTATGAAGCACAACCAAAGTGAGGATAAGAAGCGAGATTTACACTCGCCAGAACGAAACAGACACAGGGATTGCAGAGATGATGGGATGGAGTGGTGGGAATCGATTTCCCGTCAAAGGTGAGACCCCGGCACAAACTCAGATTAGCAGAACAAGGTGGGAAGACTAAAATCGATGGCCGCTGAAATGTGCCATTTCCGCAGATGTCTTCCGTTGTCAAGAGAAACCAAAGTTGATCTTAGAAAGGTTTGACTGCCTCTCAACTGTTGCTTTTAAGAAATATTGGTCGGTGACCAATGCTTCCCAGATGCCTGACTTGATGACAATTGCCTCGAAGAGTTTGTCTCAGGCAGTCCTTGTAGTGCTTGAGTGTTCCTCCAGCCCTTCGTTTTCCTTCCACGAACTCGTTAATGGGAGACTCGATTTAACAGCATGTTATCTTCCTCTCTCACCATGCTGTCCACTGGATGAAGCTAGTTTTTCCTGATGAGTACTTCAGTTCATGGATGTAATCTGAAGTACAGAGAGCATTAGCCAGGCTGTAGTTATAGTGTGACAAGATAAAAGGAGGTGCCAAATTCAAAAGCAGGGAATGGACGGAGCTAGCACCAAAAACACAGAGAAAGAAATATGCACGCATTTATGTACACTGTAACTGGGAAAAGATTTTCGCAAAAGAAATGGAAACCTTCAACCCGCCGCCAAAATGCCTCTTCTAGCAAATTCTATTGAATTTTCATGGTTTTGGTGCAGTAGACTAAGCCCTGCAAATTTCTTATGAATTAGATGTAACAATGTCATGTGACAGAACTTTTCCTTATCTGTTTATTTAGGAATCGATATTATGTCAATTTCAAACACAAAGGATTAAAATACTTTGACGAAGAATGATACAACAGACACCATCAAATCTTTATATTATATATACATGTACACACACTCGCACGCACGCTCGCACGCACGCACGCATACACGCACACACACAGACACAGACACAGACACACACACAGACACACACACACACACACACACACACACACACACACACACACAGACACACACAGACACACACACACATACACACATACACAAAAACACACACACACACACACACACACACACACACACACACACAGAGGAAACACACACACCTACTGAAACCACCCACACACACATATTCATACACATGTGTTATTGCATGAATCACACATATACAGACAAGCATACAAAAGAATGTACACAAGTTGCAGGAGTGACATACAGTCTTTTGATTTAAAAAAACCCAAACCCTTACATTGGGATTAGCTAAAGAAAAAAAAGAGAAAAAAAAGAAGAGGTGTGGACATAGATTCACACCAAATTACGAATGGAACTAGAACATTAAATGCTCCAAAACAATTCTCTCAGAGTCCAGATCCTTGTCATCAAACAGGATAGGAATGTGTACCTATGCATGGAACATGTTTTGAGTGTATGCTTTTTCATTGTTTCATCGTGTGGCTCATGGAGTGATGTTTATCATCATCATCATCATCATCATCATCATCATCATCATCATCATCATCATCATCATCATCATCATCATCATCATCATCATCATCATCATCATCATCATCATCGTCGTCATCATCATCATCATCGTCGTCGTCGTCGTCGTCGTCATCAGCGTCGTCGTCGTCGTCATCATCGTCATCGCCATCATCATCATGATTATCATCATCATCATCATCGTCGTCGTTGTTGTTATTTATCTCTATGCATACAAACGGTAAGCTGAACTTTTCTTGGAGACTTTCACCCTGAATGCCACCAGATTATATCGCTTCCTATCATCCCGTTCTGTAAAGAAATGAAACATTTCTTTTCTGCATACATTGTTTGTTAGTTTCGTTCCGTAATATGTCAAATGCCATTTCATTGTTAAATTTTTACTGCTTCCAGAGAGTTTCATCAAGGATGTTATTGAATAGTATTATGGACTGAAATATCTTTTCAGTGCCATGCAGTCTACTCTTGGGGTAGGCCATCCTCACTTTCTGGAGACAGAACTATGGACAGCGATTATCCCACACGAGATGAACAGTTCGGATAAGACAAGAGAGTCACTTGTCGGTCAGAAGCAAGACTTTTTCATTAAGTTATAAATATATTTTTAAAATCTATATAAGTATGTCGTTCACGACAATTTTGTTTAAAGGTACCGAAAATGCCAAAATCAGACAGTCTGTCCTTCGACGAAATGTTCAGGAGCTGATGCGTCCTCTGATTGGATGTATAATTGGTGTCATGTCACTCCAACGCTGGTGCGAATGGAATCAGTCTTCTAGTCTGCTAGGTGCAACGAAGATACTGTTCTTGTTTCACGTGATTGGCATAGACGCAAACATTCCGTAAGAGAAATCGATCTCCTGCGAAGCGAAATGTCCATCATCAGAACCAGCCAATCAGATTGGATTTCGAGCAAGTCGACTGCCTTATATCTTCTGCGGAGACCACGCCTGGCTTGGGCAGTCGGCACTGGACGCCTTCTTCGTGGCACGGTGGACGTCAAAGCTGATCGGCTGTCCAGCATAGGTACGTGTCATGTCCTCGCTATGCTCCCTTCCCTCTGTCCTCCCATCCCACCCCTCCCCCACCCCCCTTTTTTCAGGGGAGAAAGATGGGAGAAAAAGATGCAGTAAGATATTTTAGGAGGAAAAAAATCGAAGATCAAATACATCGGAAAGGGAACAGCGTTTGATTTTAAAGAACTGTGAAATCTGAATTTTAACTGTATTAACTGAAGAAGGGCGTATGCCCGAAAGCCTTTTGATTTTGGTGTTTGTCGTGTGTTTTTTTCTTATTAATATAAATCTGAATTTTAACAAAGAGGGCAAAATGTCTGGAGAAAAGGCGTGATGGGGAAATAGGTTTTCGGAAGTATCTCACCCGAGAGAGACTTGATTTTTGCTGGTGTGTTGAGGGTGAAGTTAGTAGTCCAAAAGCAGTGTAAAGTTTGAAGTGAAGGGTGAGTGGAAGTTGAGTTCTGCTCCAGGGTGATGGGCGGTGTTCGCTCTGAGGTATGAGTTGTGGTGAGTAGAAATGGTCGTGAGTTGGTTGTGAGAAGATGGTTCTATAAGAGAGCGCAAGAAGACAGAATAGAGATCGGCCCCACACACACAACAGAGACGGACAGAGGGAGAGAGAGAGAGAGAGAGAGAGAGAGAGAGTGAGAGAGAGAGAGAGAGAGAGAGAGAGAGAGAGAGAGAGAGAGAGAGAGAGAGAGAGAGCGGGCAGTGTTGGTGAAGGTTGGTGCGATCTTTACACGGGTCGATAGCATTTTAACTTGTCGAGGGCTGACCTACGTTTTTTATGTAAGAAGGCTGACCGACATTTTACTTGTGCTTTTTTATTTTCCTGTTGGGATTTGAGTATGTGAAGAGTAGATGTAATTTTTAAAGATTGGGTTATTTAAGATCTTGTGATTGAGCCATATACAAATGTAACTTTTTTTTTCATTTTCTACCACTGTTACGAGTATTTTTATGTTGAACATAAAGACTTGTAAGTAACCCGGGACGTGTTTTTATTTCGTTTTTGTGGATCCCCGTAACAGTAGGTATGTCCAATTCATGGAGAGGGAAATTTCTGAGCAGTTAAAGATCCCGAAACTCTTTAGTACAAAGTCCAATGGTAAAATACGGCACTGGCGGTGGTTGTCCCTTGGGTCCAAGGATGACTAGGACTGCGTCGGTCTGTGGAAACGGAGATGGCTCTGCAAGTCCAGTCCAGACTTGCGGGGGCGGGAACAAAGGGGTCTCTGGATCTCCCATGATGTTGCCGAGACTGACGCAGTTTGATGACGCCTTTCCTTTTCCTTTTCGCTTCCCTTTTTTAAACACCCTCTTACGGTAGGTAAGATGGCATAGATACAAGATGACCCGTTCGTCACACAAAAGACTCACGTCCGATTTTGTCAGGCGCAGTCATCCCATGGCTGTCAGTGAAAGCCACTTTGATAGCAGAAAAGATAGTGTCCTTTTGTTGCGAAACGAACCTCTTTTTGATGGCTTTTCTGATTCGCCGTAATGTGTCCTTTGTATCTGTATCGCATGCATCTCGAGACATTATGACATCCCCTGTATCAAATGGCTGATTAAAACGGCACGCTGTCCTACCAGAATACTGTCTTGGGTCATCACTACATCTGTGACATACCCAAGAACATTACAATGACTTGGTGTCGAAAATACAGTCCACAATCTGGAACAAGTGGTTGCATGAGCCGCGCCATTTGTGTCAGAAGAAGTCAAAGTCTCCTTTAATGTGAAGTGAAAAAAGTATCGGTCGAAACTTAGAAAACTTAGAAGAAGAAAAATGAGGAGAAGGAGGAGGAAGGGGGGGGGGGGGGGGAGGAGGAGGAGGAGAAGCAGGAGGGAGAGGGGAGGGGGAAGAAGGAATGGGAGGAGGAGGAGGAAAATCTCGTCGATGCGGCATATGCAAAAATTATGCCCCCTCGCTGATCGCAGACTCCTACTAGATGAGACTTCGAGCAATATTTACTGTATATATACTCGGTAAGAATAAACAACATTGTAATTATTTTCTTCTTACTTTGATTGAGATGATAGATGTCTCCACGTCATCAGCTACAGTCATTTGAGGATTTCTTGCTTTTAACGTCGTTCATGATACTCTAGCTTCACTTTGTGTACTTCTTTAGATCCTCACACTGCACTACGGTCTTCGATCTTGTTTTGGCTTTTATTCAGTGGCTACATGCACCGTCGCCAGCTGTTGTGAAATAGAATTGCTGGCCCCTTGACACTGATTCCGTCACCTAAGCTCAAACAGCGATGCAGTTTTCATCCATGATCAAGGTAAGTACAAGACCGGGATAAACAAAAGGCCCACTCTGATCACGTTGCTTGTCGGCGTTGTCGCTGCTGCGGTATTTGGAAACAAACATGTGCACATCAGAGACACTCTACCAAGATTCCAAGAGAAGCGCACGTGAGAGGAAAGGATTGTTTTGGGGCGGGAAATTTTCTTCCTGATAAAACTGTTTCTTCCCCTTCCCAAACTCAACTTTTTGCTTTCCGTACCTCGAATTTTCAATTCTACTCAATCTGTAAGCTTGTCTCAAAGACAAGCGTTCTCGTTGTAATTTTTGGGTTGGCTGCTGATGTGGAGTATGAGTTTTTCGTTTTGAGTAAATTATATTTACGAATTTTGAAAGATCGCGTTTTGTTAAGCAGTTGTTTGCTTCAGAAATACGTCGTTTGAAATTCTAATAAAAATGCTAATCAGGAAAATCTTGTTTGAATAAATATCGAGTTTGTCATTATAAAGTACACTCTACCTTCACCGATGCAGCCCGAGGCAACATTCTGTCACTCTAGGATACAAGCTATAGGGGCCTACACTTCCAAACTTTTTGAGAGTCGACAGATGTTATGAAATAAGGCTAGAAGATGGCGTTGTACCCGTTCCCAAACTGTGAGCGATCCGGAAAATGGATAGCTTAATGTTTTGGAACAGCCGTTGTCATTCGATAATAACCTTTATTTCATCCTCTCTTTTTTTCCTACCAAAATGTTCCTTGCGAGATTTCATGCCTGGTTGCCGCTGTGCAGCACCCGCTAACCGGTTTCATTCCTCGACAGGAGAGGCATTGCGGGTAAAGCATCTTGCCCAAAGATGTGTTGTAAAGGTGCTGGATTGTGCTGGAATGTCGTGGTGGTTTACAGCTTCCACGAGCCCTCTCAGCGGATCTGTTGCCTGGTTACGTGAAGTAGTCTTTCAAAGTGTCACGTGACATCGTTCGAACTGCTTCCAGACGGTCGAGGGGATTTAGGTTAATGCGGGAATATTCTGGAACCTGTAGAAATGTATTGTAAGGCGCGAGTGCGCACGTGTGGAGAGAGCGAACGACAGAATGAGGTGAGAGTCCGAGAAAATAATGAGTGTGAAAAGTCCTCCTTTGTAAGAAGTGATCAAGTCCTCCGAGATCCAGTCTGGAGAATGAAGAGACAAATGAAAGCGCGACAGAAGACACATGTACATACAAGAGTGCGGATAGCAGTGACTGTGTCCTCACAGAATCGAATTCCAACAGTGGAGTTAGTGCATGGTAATGCTGATTTCTGATTTTGTTACTGTGAATCCACCAGTGCGTGAATAACGTGGTGTTTTTTTAACGACCACCAGATTTTGTGGAGTTTGACTTCCCGGCGCAAGCTAGGTGAACCCCCGTGTGAACAGGACATTACAATGAAGACAAGTCGCAACAGATGCAATGCACTCTAGAATATGCACAGGTTCGAACGCCACTATACTGCTAGCCGCAAGCGACAGCGGACGAGCGCTCTAGTCACCGGTCTGCTTGAAAGTGATCGCCTATTGGAAACATTCAAGGAGAAAATCGGAAAAGATTTTCGAACCCAAGCAATGGGCACATGGTTATTGCATTTTTTGTATTGGTTAGTTAAGATTCGTATGTAAGAGCAAAAGCATGGGTTTACATGATTAAAAAATAAACAAAAACAGCTGCTCATGAACGTTTCCGCTCAATTTACTGCGTGTTAGTACCAGTGGATTCCAGTCAGTACAAAAACAGAGCTCTGTGGCAGATGGGCGATGCAGTCCATCAGCCAATCAGACTGCTTCCTGCTAATGTGTTTCGGTATGTGTGTTGGGATTCTATAGCTCTGCCGAAAATGTTCATGGCACCATACCATATGAATGTTACAATCTTGCTTTAATGGCACTCTACTATACCTTAAAATCAACTGCTTCGAGTAGATGGAACTCGATAACCTGGGAAGGTAGTCCACCTAGGAGAAGGAAAACGCCGACTCCAAACCTCCGCTGCCTTGCGGCATTACTCTATTCAGAGAAAGGCTGAGGGAGTAAATCCTGATAGAAAATCCTCCCTAGGGCTTGTCTACCTACTCATGCAAAGACTGGATCCGGCGGACTGCGCGGAGGAGGCCACTAGATTGGCTCAACGGGCAGGAAGGCGGACAAACAGAGCGCTGGGGAGCGCGATCAGGGCACAGTGAGACACGAAGAACACTGCTGGCCATCCACTGCATCCTGACTTATCTCCAGCCGTCTCGACTATGTCTTGCCACTGGATCCGGATAGCCCGGGACGAGAGAGTGAGGCTGGCGACCTGCGCAACTTTCCCTCACTTTAATCCAAGTCAAGCGCAAGTCATGACTTCAAACTCGCCGCGCGAACCTCAAGTTTTGTGGCGATGAGGGAGTGGCGAAGCAGCAGGTGCGGATACACTGGAAGCTGTAAGCACAAACCTGCACACAGGCGACCCAGGGCATAGGGTCGCTCTCTACTGGGCCGAAGCAGCAGTGGAGTTTGGCAGCATCCTGGGTGTCTGAGCAGCCCTCTCTATGATCGCTCTGCTCACCTCCATGGAGGATGGGGCGAGAAAAGGTGCCCCAAACATAGCCTGCTTTCCTTTACTCTGGCCAGCTTACCGTAGCTGGTGGGGGATCCTTCACAGCGGTCCATCCACAAAGAAGAAAAAAGTGATCGTGCTCAACCTTGGTACATGGAACCTGAGAACTCTGCTGGATAACATCAAGGCAGACAGACCAGAGAGAAGAACTGCACTGGTTGCCAAAGAGCTAGCTCGCTACATCGTGGATATAGCGGGTGTCAGTGAAACGCACCCAGCAGACAAAAACTAGCTGACGGAACATGGCGGTGGATACACGTTTTTGACTCACATGCGAAGCAAAAGTGAGTCTATGTACTCACCCGTTTCGTCCGTCCGGGCGTCCGGGCGTCCGGGCGTCCAAAAACTTTAACGTAGGATTTTTCTCAGAGACTATTAAGTCTATCAATACCAAATGTATGTATGTATGTATTTTCATTTTTACTGCGCCATTATCACGATAAACATGCTCATGGCGCGACAAGACGAAATAAAAAAGTTTTGAGGCCAGTTTTAAATGCGGCCAAGGATGGACTAACCCTCAGACCCTCAGGAAGTTGGTTCCAGAGTCTCGGTCCAACAACGCTAAAGGAGCGGTCACCGAAGCTCCGTAACCTTGTTTGTGGGACAATCAATAGTCTTCTTTTTGAGGAACGGAGATTCCTTGTGGGGTTGTGAGGTCTAAGGAGTTCTCCGAGGTAGGTTGGGGCTTCACCAGTTTCACACTTAAACACGATGGAGAGGGTCTTAAATTCCACCCGTTGGCGAACTGGAAGCCAATGAAGGTCACTGAGAACAGGGGTTATGCGAGCCCACCTCGGCAGTCGCTTCACTACCCTAGCTGCAGAATTCTGAAGACGCTGAAGTTTCTGCAATTGACCGTTGGTTGCAGCAGTCAGCAGACTGTTGCAGTAATCAAGATGGGACAACACAAATGTGGCATGATGGTGTATGATGACAAGGCCTCAAAAAACATACATAGTGACTTGTCCTTGCTTCAAGGTCAAGGTCGCAGGGGTCATAAATGTTGTCTAAAAAAAGTCATTTTTCACATTTTCTCCATTTTCTCTTAAGTTTTTTAGATTGGATACCTGACCTATATAGGGTGTATAGGGCAAAGTAAGCCCTATCTTTTGATACCTGTTTGGTTGACCTTGCTTCAAGGTCAAGGTCACAGGAGCTCTTCAAAGTTGGATTGTATACATATTTTGAAGTGACCTTGACCCTGAACTATGGAAGATAACTGTTTCAAACTTAATAATTATGTGGGGCACATGTTATACTTTCATCATGAGACACATTTGGTCACATATCATCAAGGTCAAGGTCACTTTGACCCTTATGAAATGTGACCAAAATGGGGTAGTGAACCACTAAAAGTGACCATATCTCATGGTAGAAAGTGCCAATAAGCACCATTGTGCTTCCTATGTCTTGAATTAACAGGTTTGTGTTGCATGACTTTGGATGTATTTTGGTAGGAAAAATGTGTAAAGCATTTCTTAGTGTATGATGTCATTGGTAGGTTTAGTTGTTTGACCTTGACCTTGAAGGTCACCTGAAGGTCAATGTCATGTAAAGGTCAAGGTCAAGCATGTGAGTCGTATGGGCTTTGCCCTTCTTGTTTTGGAGTGGTTGTAGCAGCGCTAAACGACGAGAAGCAGGCGTGGGATTTGCCATCAAGTCTCACCTCGCTTATAAACTCACCAAGCTTCCAGAGGGCATCAACGACCGCCTGATGACACTTCAGCTCCCACTTGCAAATAAGAAGAGTGCAACGCTGATTAGAGCCCACCATGACCCAGATGACAGTGAAGACAAGTTTGATGACGAACTCGAAGAACTCATCTCAGCAGTCCCACAGTCGGATAAGCTAATTGTTCTCGGGGACTTTAATGCCAGAGTAGGGACAGACTGCCAAACCTGGGAAAGGATCATTGGAAGACACTGCACAGGCAAGTGGAACAGCAACGGCCTTCTGCTCCGCAAAACATGTGCCACACATGACCTTGTCAGCACCAACACCCTGTTCCGCCTTCCCACCCGTAAGAAAACTTCTTGGATGCACCCACACTCGAGGCACTGGCATCTCATAGATGACGTCATTACCAGGAAGAGGGACAGGCCGGACGTCAGAGTGACGATAGCCATGTGTGGTGCCGACTGCTGGACCGTCCACAGTCTCATTGTGTCCAAGTTCAGGCTTTGCATTCTGCCCATGGGAAGTCCCCAAGGTCATATACATATTTTATACATATCTTACAATATTCTTTTAATGGCATACTACCATACGGATTTTAGAATCTTTTTTTGGTGCGGTTCTCACAATATTTTTGAAAGGCATACTACCAGACTTATCTCCCAATCTTTTTTTAAATGACTTACAACCATACCCATCTCCCTATTTTTGAATGTCATACTATTATACAGATCTTTGTGTGTGTGTGTGTGTGTGTGTGTGTGTGTGTGTGTGTGTGTGTGTGTGTGTGCATAATATCATTCCGATCTCATAAATTTTTCAATGCATTCTACCATACAGATCTTACAATCTTTTTAAAATGGCATACTACCACGCGGATCTCACAATCTTCTTACATGGCTTACTACCATACAGATCTCACAATCTTTTTTAATGGCATATTATCATACAGATCTCACATTCTTTTTTCAGTGGCTTAATACCATACTGATCTTACACTCTTTTTTAAATGGCATACTACCACGCGGATCTCACAATCTTCTTACATGGCATACTACCATACAGATCTCACAATCTTTTAAAATGGCATATTACCACACAGATCTCGCGATCTTTTTTAATGGCATACTACCATACATATCTCACATTCTTTTTTTTCAATGGCTTACTACCATACATATCTAACAATCCTTTTTAATGGCATACTACCATACAGATCTCACAATTTTTTTTAATGGCATATTACCACACAGATCTCGCGATCTTTTTTAATGGCATACTACCATACGGAACTCACTTTTTAAAGTCACATACCAAGATACAAATCTCACAATCTGTTCTTAAAGGCATACTACCGCACCGATCTCACAATATTAATTTTAAAATAAGACATTCTAACATTAGGATCTCACAATCAAATATAGAATACACCTGACGATTGAAAACGGCTTTTTGACGTATCTAATGGTAAAGAAAGACGAGGGCAATCTATAATTATTAGAGAGGTTACCCAGAGTGTTGGATAAGAAAGAGAAAGTCAACTTTCAAGGACAAGAGACTAGCTCGCTGCAATATCTATAGAACCCCGCAAAGCACGCATTGTGAGGGCAAATGAGTACTTTCCCCAAGTTTTGTGGAACTACTCGAGCGTGCAGAGGAATTTCCTTGGTGGCAGGATCGCTATTTGAGGACAGCCTCCGCTGGGAAATCAATTGCACGCTCAAGAGATACGCCAGGTGATAGTCATGTGGCCGTGACAAAATCGACAAATTGTATATCGACCGAGGTGAGCCGCGTGCCACGTTGGCAACAATTTCCGCATCATCGCCACTAAAAACGTTCTGCTCTTCGAAAGCGCCTGGAGATCTGCGTGTAACTTACACCAAAATGGGCGATTATTCAATGCTTTGTTCTCCCAATTGATACGCGTGAAGTGTTGCTTTCATTTCAGAGCCTTTGTTGTCGCACGCGATGTCTGGACAGGTGTAGTGGCTGTCGTTGTCATGTAATGTTCTTGCTCGGTCAGTCAACACAAAATCTACGCTGCAGCTCTGAAGTCCACGGGGACCTTTATGAAATGATCATGCAATCAAGCTATATTTACGTGTGCGTTAGAACGCATCGATTATCGTCTCTCGTGCATAAGCAAAGCGATTCAAATTTTTGCCATGTGTGTGTAGGCCTATGTGTGCGTGCGTGCGCGCATGTGTGCGTAAAACGTTTACATTGCCATCTTTAATTATACACTTCGTTGCCACCAAGCATCGCGCTGTGGTAGTGGGGGGTAGGCCTAAGATTTTTCTGTGCAAATTCTTATCATTAACCATTCTCGAATGTCAAGGTCACGGCGGGGTGGGTGGGGGTGGGGTCAAGCTATTGGGGAAAATAGCAACAATGGCATTCTCTTGGAAACCGAGCTTGCCATTGGCATCAAACTTGGAACAAGATTAGTTGGTGGCATTAACTAATTATTAATTTTTCTGAAATTTCAACAGTCAAAGTCACAGAGGTGTCAAGAACCTACGAACAGGTTTCACCGCGTGTGATGCCGTCACCAAATACAGGCCTTGGCGTGGCCCATTGGGTGTAACCATTTTGTAGACCCTCTTCAAAGATCGAAACCGTGTGATGCTTGAGTTCATTCTAATTCAAACTGGCTCTCCTCGGACACCATGCCAGTCATTTGTCATCCATTTTGGCACAAGGGTAGATGGCGGTGCAACTATGTACGATATATAGGCATGCCGTTTTTAAAGATATTTGATGTTATTTGACATTTTCGTCTCGAAGCACTGAACCACCACAGCTGTAGGTGTTGAGAGCATTTTGTAGAACTAATTAATGGACCGTATGGACGTCCCTTTTTTCTCTCCCTCAGGCCTTTATTCTCATTGCTCTCCTCGCCTCTGAATTTGGAAACACCACTGAAGTAAAGGGAGGAATGATACAGACTAGGAAGTTCCGTCGTGCGAAAGGTCGGCGTCTGGTGACCTCTGACCCAGCGTTGACCTTGGGCACCACACCTCGAGCCCCGCAGTGCTTGACGTTCTGCAGCAGCCACCCTTCCTGCGTGAGCGTCAACTACCACAGAAAGGATGGTCTTTGCCTCGGGCGCAACTCCAGTGTGGGCCTCATAGGCAACCAGCTGGTTCCTGACTCCCAGTATGACTTCTACACCAGTTGGCCTGTCGACGGTAAGTTCTCAACATTTTCCCCTTTGCAAATAAACGGCATTACGTACGTGTCTAATCATAAGATGAAGAAAGGAAAGACTCCATGATGGATGGATCAATGGATAAAAGAATGGATGTGTGGATTGATGAATGGTTGGGTGGATGAATGGTTGGATGGAAAGATTGATAGATGAGAAATGGAGAGCGAGCGAGCGAGAGAGAGAGAGATAGAGAGAGAGAGAGAGAGAGAGAGAGAGAGAGAGAGAGAGAGGGGGGGGGGGATGAGCACACAGAACAACAGACGGAACAATAGGCATACTCTTACAGGCCCACTCGCGCAAACACGGGTGCACAAAAGCACCTGCGTACGTACGTACTTAAAAACACTCACAAGTTGCACAAGAACTCGGGGAGGCGCGCGCGCACACACACACACACACACACACACACACACACACACACACACACGCACACACACACGCACACGAACACACACACACACACACACACACACACACACACACACACACACACACACACACACACAAACTCCAACAATCTGTCATTATTATGCAGTGAAACTGGGTAACTGGGTGATGGCGTTCCGGGCACAGAAGGAAATCAACGCGTCTATAAAGAGCAGTTACCTTAGCAACGGCGTCTGGCATGATGACGAGCTCCTTACTCTCGACCCCATGTACTACTCCCTTGATCTGCAAGGAGTTCCCGCCTTCCACTACCGCAGTCGTTACTTGGACCAGTGGACCTCCAGTAATATCAAACAGGTAAGGCCCCTTGCTCACGACGAGACGATGTGAGACATTTTCTTTGCTTCTCATCGAGATGAGCCTCTCTCCTTCACGAGTTGGTCCCACTGAGCTACATCATTCTACATTGCATAGCTGCTATAATGTAACTCAGTGGTTTCTCTCGGGATCTCTTTTCTGATTGGTTCATTTATGGCTGCACCGCTGCTTCGACGCCGGCAAATGGACTGCTGCCTATTTCAGGGAGCGAGTGTTTTGGTTTGTTTTGTTTTTGTTTTTATAAGTACGCACGATCTGCTTGCAGCTTTGATGCCTCATGTGCAGTTGGCTTACAGGCTGCGATGCATTCTCATCGCTGTCCGGCGCTAACCCTGTTAACTACAACAATTAGCAAATGTTAGATCTCCCGCTCATATCCCTCACACTGATCTGTTACAAGTTTGCTCTGACCATCTTCCATATGCAACCAATGAACAAACTAAAATTTATCAAAGAAGAAGAGTTAGAGGTATGTAGGGGTGAGAGGAAATTTTAACGCAGCAGACGAGATTTACCGCTTCTGTAAAAATGTTTGATTTGCAGATGCACGCTTAACATTGGCCAGCGGTGATTTGCTTTGTAGTAGACATTTACCTTGCTTTCACCAACTGTGGCTCCGATTCTCCTAAATGAAAGACATATTTTGATTTTATCATTATGACAATCTGTATTTGCGATGCGTTTTCTAGACAGTGTCTTGTTTTTGTGTGTTTAAAAAAAGATGATCTGCATTAACTATTCATTTTCTTGACTGTGTATTTTGGTGACGATCGGCACTTACATATTCTCATAGAAAGAATATAATACAATTAAGGGGAGGGGATAGATTTGTAGGAAAGGTCGATGGGTGCATGGGATGAAGCGGTAGTAGGTGGTGGTGGAGGTGGTGGAGGTGGTGGTGGAATATTAAGGGTGGAGTGATGTTGGGGCTGATGCGGGTGGTGTGATGGAGATGAAGGGATGGTGGGTTTTTTTGAAGGAGGGAATAGGAGTGGATAGGTGGTAGGGGGGTGAAGTGATGATGGGGTGCTGGATGTTGGGTGGGGTGGAATGAGATGATGGGGGTGGGGTGGTGTGCGGTGGGGTGAGGTTGCGGTGATGGTGGGACTCACGATAATGATTAAATGTTCGCCCTTCTGTCTTACTGTAGTGTGTTGTCAACTGAAAAAAAAACCCACCAGTATGGCTCATTCTAAAAGGGTGCGTCTTCTACATATGGCTTAATTTTTAGCTGTCGTTGGAACAGGTAAGCTTCAGCCTGTACAAGAACGGATCACTGGTGAAGGACATGGTCTTTGATGCCACCGACAGCAACAGCACGAACTGGTTCTCTGCAGACCGACTCCTCATTTCCCCGTGGACGGATCTCTTGAACGAGACCACGCAATACTTCTCTTTCGAAGGGTAGGTAACAGTAAAGGTTTTGCCTTCACAACGCGACTTATCAACCATGTTTGGACGTCAGAGCGCTTTACGTTTTACACCCTGATCACTGCCCTATCAAATCAACCTTTTACTCACACTTGACGACACAGTGACGTGCAGGTAAGACGCACAAGAGCACCATCTTCATTCCCTGGGGAGTATTCCAACCCGATGCTGGCTCGCGACCCCATGAAGGGTTGATCGCACTACAGTGAGCCCTTACTGGCCTCACAGGTACCCAGTGTTTCTCATGAGTTGGGAGAGGCACTAGTTGCTTCCTCTAGGATGCATATTCACAAGAACCATGCATATTCACAAGAACCATGCATATTCAAACGTCGCTACTGCAAGCCTCAAGCCGGACAGTTGACCCTAACCACTGGGGTAGAGCCCCGAAAAACATTTTTGCACACAGCCTGCTAAGAGTTCCATTCAGCTACCTCACTGCGGTTGTTGCTAATGAGTTACATGGGTGTCGACCTGAGTTGATTCTGCAATTACTTACATAAAAGACGCTACATAAAAAGACGTGGGACCAAGTCATAGCCTTTATGTTCAAAAGCGAGGATCCGGAACATTTGTGTCCCTTGCATTTGCCTGCACGGGTGAGTCATTCATGTGGCTTCTTGGAGCGTAGTGAGCACACGTTCATTTGTGAAGTGAAGAAGGATATAGATCATCAAAGCTGTGCTTTTATAAAATTGTTGAAATATAATACATTTACAAAGATCTCGTTTCCGCCGATCACAGTGTATACTAGCAGGAGGCAAACAAGCGCTGGGATTTTTAAATTATTTTTTTGTGTGTAATCTAAACGGAGATGAGAAAATATGTTCTACTTACTGTTCTGCGTCTTTGTAGAACACAAAACAAAACCAACAACATATTTTCCGGCACAGGTGTACGTGTAGCGAGCAATTGAACATGAAATCGCTTTGCAAAGGACGTCGCCGCGCCTCTCTCCATCAGTCAAGCCTAAACACCCGTCCTCGCAATTTCATGGAAGCGAAATTTCACGTCTTTCCGTGACGTATCTATAACGTCTTTGCTTACATGTTACGCGAGAAATGCTGCAGTAATCATTGAAGCGATGTGATATACGATTTCTACAAACCTTTTGAAACATGTTGCAAACCAACAATTGAAGTGAGTGGGGTCTCAGTAATTTTTTTCAGTTATAGGAGAAATCGTGAATCTATTCACGATCTTTGGTTATCGTATCCAGGGGCGCGTTTGTTTGGCCCAAAATCTCGTGATTCTCCCAGAATGGCTAGTCAAGGGCGAGTGAGACGCTCCTACAGCGAGAAAAACGGCCAATCATTTCGCAAGGCTTACAAACATGGCAGCGTCCTGGCGCCAGAGTCGGTGAAGAAGTTGCCGATAGACAAAATAACTGACAATTCAGATATCACATCAGTTTTTCACTTCATAGAACACACCAATTGAGGGAGCTCCGGATCTCCCTCGGCCTCCTGCCTTCCCAGCGAGTGCGTCCTTATGAGCGAGAAACGTAGGCAACGCCAAACAAAGCGCCCCAATTCTTTGGTTGCTTCCCATGCTCGTCTGTTTACGGGAGGTAATTCTGCTAGCACGCACGAGTTAATTCCGGTAGCTTGAATTCCTTCATGAGGGAAATATTCTTTATTTTACTGGCACTTTCACCTTCTGCCCCCTTTCCATCCAATCTGCTTCAAAATTCTCCATCTCGTCCTTTTGCTTCTAGTCATCTCACTGCCACGACCTATCGGCGCTACAACCACCACTACAGCCTCTCACCTCCTCCTTTCATCTCCTCTCACCTCCCCCCTTTTCCATCTCCTCTTCCCCCTTCTCTTCCGCCTTCCAACCTCTCTTCGTCCACCTCCTCCTTTTCCTCAATTTCCTCCTTCTTCCTGACCCTCTGCTCCTCCTCCTCCAACCTTCTTCGTCTTCCACCTTCTTTTCATCTTTCCAACATTTCCTTTGCCCATCTCCTCCTCCTCCCACTTTCTTTTATATTCCCCAACTCCTTCTCCTCCCAATACCACCATCACTACCACCGGTGTTCCACTACCACTAACAGCTCCACCACCACTACCATCACTGCCATCACCACCATCACTGCCATCGCCACCACATTAATTTCATCCCACTACTACCACCACCGCCAGTATTTCCTTTACCACCATTACTATCACCTACTCCACAGCCACCATCACCACCATCATCACCACCACCACACCATTACCACCTCCTCTATCAGTGGCAGTATCAGGCAAAACACAAGCGCTGCTACAACATGTAACACAAGCACGGATGTGTTCACGCTTCTTCATTCATTTTAATTGTGTCTGTCGACATTCACTTGGCAGCTCGACTGCACTGCCCCGTCGGCTGTCCGTGATCAAGACGGAGACAGACAACTTGTTGTGTTCCCCAACCCTGGGCTGGCTCATGGTCACTGACGACCGAACCAACATCTGCCGGTTCGAGAAGACTCGGAAATTCCCGCGCTTCCAGTACGCGGAGGGATTGCAGATGGTGGACTTCAGCACGGAGTTTGATCAACCTGATAAGGGTATATATTTCCATTTGCGCGCGCGCACACACACACACATGAATGCATTAAAAACGCGCGCGCGGACGCTTCCACGTACATATACGTACGCCATGCATATACATTCGTGTACATATAGATATACTTGCTACAAGCTACAAGCTACAAGCGGTCAAAACAGTAACCTGGTCAAAACAGTAACCGGAAGTCATCGCAGAGTTATCTGCGAGGGACGTGCTTTATGCAATTTACCGCTCCTGCACCTGTTCTTCGCATGGAATATATTCCGACAAACGACGCATTAGTTGCTTTACGAGGTTTTGGTGCATTTGTGTAGTTTAACACATGATGTAGCGTTCAAAAAAGTTTTTCCCCGTGTAAAGCCGTCTCCCCTGCCGGAAATAATATGGGAGTCACCTCCCTGTAGTCTGTTTGTAGTCTGGTTTTATAAAACGCGACCGTTGACTGACTTGGCACGCCCGGGGAGTTATGCTAAGATCCGGCCGCGTAAATATATCTGCGTTTTGTGACAAACGTCTTGCTCGGCGGTACTGTACTCCATGCACCTTAACGGTGCGCGTGATTCGGGTGTAATCTTAAGCTAAACGACGTTCCGAATGTTTCCGACTTCGACCATTTCAGCAGCGCCAATAAACGTCGTTTAGCTTAAGATTACACCCGAATCACGCGCACCGTTGAGGTGCATGGAGTACAGTACCGCCGAGAAAGACGTTTGTCACAAAACGCAGATATATTTACGCGGCCGGATCTTAGCATAACTCCCCGGGCGTGCCAAGTCAGTCAGGCGGAGTGGCGGGTGCCGTCTCTTTTTAGAGTGGAATTCTCAGCACGTCCCTCGCAGATAACTCTGCGATGACTTCCGGTTACTGTTTTGACCGCTACACAGCGTCCTGGCGCCAGAGTCGGTGAAGAAGTTGACTGACGATTCAGATATCACATCAGTTTTTGACTCGATAGAACACACCATGGTGTCACATCGAATGGCACGGAAACTTTTTCAACGAAAAAAACAACAACCCGGATTCAACTGTAGACAATTTTGTCGAAAATGTTAGGCCTCGATTCATTTCGATCCATTCAAGGGACATAATTCATAGAGCGTGCGTATACGGCGAAAGGACATAATTCATAGAGCGTTCGTATACTGCAAACGATAAAACAATTTTCGGCAGTGTATGTCCAGAAATACCCAATACACCTACTCCTCTATATATACACAAATGAACACTCGAACATCAAATACTTCTGTGTACGTACACTTTTCCATTCTCGAACCCTGAGAAGCACATTACAGGCCCTGTTCTCTCCGAACACCAGCCCAACTCGCACAGTACTGTCGCACAGGATCGAGGGAGCTCCGGACGTCCCTCGGCTTCCCGCCTTCACGGCGAGTGCGTCCTTATGACCGAGGAACGTAGGAAACACCTAACCCTCGTGATTCTCTCGAGATTTAGGGCCAAACAAACGCGCACTAACACTATTATATCCTTCCCCCCCCCTTTATCTCGGTAGTTGCTGTTGTATGGAGCACTATACTTATATTACCATTACCGGACTTACAATTACATGCCCTCCTTGTGTTAGCCATGGTGTGTCCCGGTCTTTTTATTTTACCGTAACGACCTTAGTGCTTTTGCTCTCTTTGTCAGCATGTCTTAACTGTACTATTCACAAGATCAAATGGAGTTGATCAAGACATGTATATAATGAAACATGCATTTGCTACCCCTCCACCCCTTCTCTCTCTCTCTCTCTCTCTCTCTCAATAGGCGGATGGCCTTGCCAATAAATTCGAATTCTCTCTCTGTCTCTGCCTCTCTCGGTCTCTCTCTCTGCCTATGTTTTCTTGCTTGTCTGCCTGTCCGTCCGTCCCACCCACCCCTCTCTCATACGCGTGTTCGAACGAGCGCACGCGCACACACAAAAAAAAAACACACACACTCTTATCAGTTCCTTCTTATTTACCCAGCAGACTTATTCCCGCCTATTTTCAGGAATGATGGATTATGCGGATGTCCTGGCAATCTTCGTATTGACGGGATAGACTGCCATCACAACTAGGACAGTCCTTGGGTCTTCAACACCCTGCCAACCACTCAGAAACGCCATTGCACTGCTACAATGTGGACAGAAATCTCTGTCGAAGCCAGCATTCTCTTTGCCGCTGCACTAAGTGTAGAGAGCGCTCCACTCAAAGGCTACCGGAAGACGTTCCCCTCGTCAACTGGAATCCGTGGTCACAAAGCCTTTGGGGTCTGCTCAACTAGCTCGACCACGGGGAGCCCCTAGCAGCGCAAGGTGCCACCAGAGGGCATCTGGTGCAGATGGGATCTTCTCCCCCATGTTCGCATTATACTGTATGCTACGCTTGTCCCATTCTGTCTGGGTTGCAGTCTGGTATCGGTACCATCAGCACTCCCTAGGGAGTATAACCATCCGATGCAGACTCACGATTTCATCAAGGGTACATGCCACTACTGTCTGCTCAAACCACCCACCCCTGGGTAGGGAGAGGCGACGCCATTTATTGGGTAGCCTGCCCAAGGTGCACAACTCTTGAATCTGTACTGCAAGTGTCAGGCAGGAGAGACCAGTGAAAAACGCCTTGACTACTAGACTACAACCCCTGCTGCCTAGAGCTTCACCGCGCCTGTTGCCTCCCACACTTGGACACTGCAAAACAAGGTGCATACGAGTTGAGGCTCTTGCACTTCTTCTGGCAATAGGAGTGATTTCGTAATGTCCTCTATAAAAATCAACTTAACATGCATGTCCTGGATGTTCCCCGTTCACACATTGGCATACGCTAAGCTTGTCAGCCGTCATGACGAAAATATTGTTTGTTAAATGTCCTTCACACACAGCGCACATTCTCTTGATTTGAGCACGCAGATTGTAGATTGTAAGTGTTGTTTCTATCTCATAAAGTAGAATTAGACCCTTTTCACAGTAAGGTATCCGACTGGTCATGATATTGAAACACACACTCTCTGTCCGTCCATCTGTCACTCTCTCTCTCTCTCTCTCTCTCTCTCTCTCTCTCTCTCTCTCTCTCTCTCTCTCTCTCTCTCATTCTTTTCATTATAATAAGCTGTGGTCATGTAATCAAGAATTCAGAATCGGATTATGCAGTATACTGAATGAAATAAAAAAGCAACTGAGTTGTAGTTTTTAAGTATCCATATGTATTTAAAAAAGGCATGCAATATGCAATCTAGATAGCTAACCATATCTATACACATAAAATACTCTAGTGACATACAATTCATGCATGCAGCATGGCCTACACTACCCATCTACAATTGAATATTTCAGTTATATTTCATACAAGAAACTCCACTTCATGTGGATGATAAAGTTAGGCAACATTATAAACATCCCTCAGGTACATGCTCTCCATGTTTTCATGACATGCACAATTCAACAAACTTAGACGCAGAGTAATTATGATAAATTTCACAGATGTTCCCCAAGGCATGCCAACATGTTTAGCAAATTTTGCACTTGAACAGCTTGGTAAGTTTTTATCCTCCTGCGATCCCCATATGATCATCTTTTAATAATTCTGAAAATAAAAATTACTCATACATGGAAGAAATAAAGTTTTGTCACCACTATTCATATGCCAAATGCTTGGTTTCCCATCTTGTCTACTTGTATAGGAATACAATATTTATACAATATATCATTACTTAAATTCTATAATTGATATTCATTACCTTTTCAATGTGTTTAACATGGTAAATACTTTATCTTGTATAAAATTCACTATAACGATTTATATATAACAGATTCTGCGAAACAGACAACAATGGTATATTGTGCTGGATCAAAAAATGCTCTTAGAATTTTAAGTAAATATTCTTGGCACAAAGAATTGTCAAACATATGTGGTTCACAAATGTGGCAATATTTCATAGCAGAAACAGCAAAATGTTTACCATTGCCTTAATTGTTATTAATGTAAATAAATTATGCAAATGACCAACTTTTCACACCATTCTTTGAATCAAGTAATTTTCTTCTCTGTCAATTCAAAGTAAAAGACTAAATGCAAGATATGAGAATGTATTATTAATCATCATCAATGCATATTTCTATTTCACTTTGATATGCAAAAAAATGAAAAAAAGGAGAAAAAAGTAAACAGTTTTGTAATTAAAAAAAAGTTAAAACAAAACATTAGTTGCAGAGAGATTTTTCAAAAAGGACTAAAGTCTGTTCTGGAATAATTTTGCACTTCTAGTAAATTTCATATCAAGAGAGAAGGCACACCTGAAAGGTGGAGCTTCATCAAGGTCTTATTAAGTCTTAGACCAAAGAGGAAAATTTTATTTCATGATGAATTACAGAACTGCAGTGATCTGTACTCAGACTGTGCTTGACTCAGAATTGGTGAATTGCTTCTGTGGCATGGATCATGACAGTGCAATGTACATTATGACCAAATGAGATTGTAATTCAGTACTTAAAACCACCCACCCACCAAATTATTTTCACTACTTCAAATTCAAGTGAACATTTTCATGTACAGTAGTCTTCTACAATGAGAAAAGAAAGTCACACACACAAATAATCCAGAAAAATTAGCTATTTAAAATCTTACTTGCAATGATAAATCGCATCAATACATTTTCTAAAACAATTACATGCATTGCAAAGCTGCATAAAGTGGCAAAGTATACTACAAATAACCTTTAAAACCATTCAACACAGTAAGCTTGAAAAACTGTGGTTTCTGGGTCTACACATCCCATCTTGAAAAAGAATTATTGCACACTTTAAATGTAGCAGTCTGGCCGATATGGTATTTTGTACATCATTCCCAAAATCTAATTCAAACTTTAAAGAAAACATTATAAAAATTATCTACACAAAAGAACAAAGTCAACAACATTGAGATTCGCTCAATCTACTCTACATAAATGTGTATACAGCAGACTGTTCACGTTTAGACCAACATGAAATGCTGCAGATGTCCTTGAAGCAATAGTTTTCAGATTTGTTCAGTGGTTTAAAGGTAAAGGTAAAGGTGTGGTTTTTTTATAGCGACTTACACCCTTTGTCTGGGTCTCAAACCGCTTACACTTTACCCCCTGATCACTGGGCATCTTCATCAATCCTCACTGGTACCTCACAACACACATAGTGACAGACATTTAAGACGCACACAGTCAGGTACCAGCACCAACTCCGCTCCCTGGGGAGTATTCCAACCCGATGCTGGCGCTTGGCCGCATACAAGGGTTAATCGCACAACGTTTTTGCCAATATTGCCCTCACAGGTACCCGGTTTTACTCCTGGGTGGGGAGAAGCAATGCGAGTTAAGCATCTTGCTCAAGGATGCAACTCTGGAAACCGCGCAGCTTCGAACGCCGTACCCACTGGCCGCAAGCGACTGTAGGTCCAGCGCGCTAACCACTCGGCCACAGAGGTTTGATGGTTTGAAATGCTGTCCAGCTGAGTGCGTTGTCAAAATAAAACTGGACGATCAAATCTGAGCAGGCTGACAAAGATGAGCAAGAGAACAAGGCCCAGAAGTTTAGTGGTGACTGTGGTTTCTTCCATGGGTCCTGACCTACATGTATAAGTGATGCAAAACCAAAGCTCTCATAGACCAGTTCCTAATACCTGGAAGCTGCATGAATATTCTGACACCTGTATTATGCTTCTGAGGAGTTATAAAGATTACTGCACCCTGTCAAACAAGAAGCAACCAAGCTGTCTGTCCTCATGCTTAGAGGCAGGGAACAATGGCATCTGGAAAAAAACGCCTGGTGGCATACACCATAAAATCAGTTGCACCAAAACCTTTCCTTGCACAGGCAATGAGTATATAATCAGGAAATGTTCTAAGAAATTCCCATGGATACATTTTCTGTGGCACTGGCTTATTTCAGTCTCACGTGTGTGGTGGCATGAGAAAACTTGATGCAAGTTGCTGGACATAATTTTGAGATACAGGCCAAAATAGGCGATTAAAGTATACCAGGTCAAAATTGAGGTTTTCACACTTTAAAGTGATTTCAAATATCATCTGTAATACCTCGAAGTAAAAATGCTGTATACACATGTTAAACTTTCCCCCCTCTGTTTTCCGAAGCACCGTGTCTGCTTGTTGTTCCCATTTTCATTGATCTCACCTTTGATCGAGGTGTTGAAGCAAAACTTCGAACTCTTTTTTCTTATTTTGTGGTTTGTTTAGTTTTGATATTGTAACATGTCATAACTTCAGTTCTGCTTGAGATATCTGCTTGAAACAAACTATTCTGAGCTCAGGAAGAAGTGTAGAATCTAATGAGATACAAAGAGAGAGAACATGTTTAACAGGAGTAGGGTTTTCTCATGCTGCCACACATACGATATTATCCACAAATTTGTTAGTTTATTTGGTTGTTAAACATATGGAAGCCGTCACATGACAATTTACCTTTTCTGCTGAAACCCATGGCCAAAAGGCATGACTTATGGGGAAGCCTGAAGCAGCATGGTTGATGTGTATGAATGACATCTTCCAGATATGGCAAATATTCATAGAGGAGTATTTCACAGCTAAGTATCTTTAATGCAGTTCATTACTAGGAAGCTCAGGATATACACAATGACTGAATAATCAGTAACTGAAAAGAAAAAAAAATCTAAACGAAATGAAATAACACTTCAAATTGAAAAAACCCCGAGTGTCCTACAATGTCATGGCATTAGGATGAAGCTTACATCTCCTATTATGGCTATGTCCAGCAAAGCTACTGAAAAGCACATCAATACAAGCTCATTCTGAGCAGAGTTACCACATACATGTGTTTTCTTGTTTCCTCTGTTCTTTTCTAGCTTTGAAGGGAGGGCAGGGTCAAAATACAACACAACAATTCATCCACAGACAAAAAGTAAAGACTTGTAATCAAATCTTTTCACAATGAGACCAACTGAGTTTTTCATCAGCAGAGAGATGGTGCCAATGTGTGTATATTTACATGTGTTCTACTGAATGTTTGGTATTAAAGCCATGGATGTCGATTTGTTGTTCAGCAGGAAATCCTTGATGAAACCAGGGAAGAATGACAACATTGAAGAAAATGCAAACAGCCTTTCTCTCTGAGGCTAAATAAAATCAGTGAAAAGAAACACATCTAGAAGGTCACATATACACCTGCTTTTTGTCTCATACCCCACTGATGGGTTCTGAAAGGACAGCTTTATTTCCACGTGCCTTTCTACTGTAAAATGTTATTTCTTAACAACCCTCCATAGTTCATCGCATTTGTAACACAGGGATTCATTTTATAATTGCATAGTTTTATTAGAGCTAAGACAAGCAAAAACCTGAGAGAAAAGTTGTTCTAACTTCTCTTTACTTTTGGATGCCTCAAGTAAGCAGCCTGAATGGACAGTAAAGATGCTGAATGTGTTTTGTCATAGATATTCATTTAAATCAAAAGCAAGAAAATATAACATGCTTCTGTTTCATTGTATTGTTTCCTTTCAGCAACGCATCCACCTTGAAAACTCAACTCTTGCTACTTTTAACTGGACTACGCCATTCTGTAGATGCTGCTGGTTACAGAAATGTCAATATCAATACAACTTTCTTCACATGATCACATAGAAATAAGACCAACACACTACATTCTTTCTTCATGCTACTTGATAGTGTGATTTGCTTTCTGTGGTATTGACCAAAAATTCACAGGAAGTCCCAAGACTAGGAGACTATAATAACCAACAGATACAAATTCGGACAATAAGCTACAGAGCAGAAACAATGGGGAAACCAAGCCCCATCACAAAATGTTTCTTAGTCAATCAATTGTACCAATTTGTCAAAACAAAAGTGGAAAATACTACAGGGCCAGCATGAGACTGCAGGGCCCATAGGCAACAAATATCTCAGCACCAAAGGTGAAGGTCACTGGAAACTTCCAGCAACAACGAGGACGGAGGATGGTGGTAGAGGATTTAGGTGTACCATGGCCGCTTGCGCTGCCAGCGGATGGTGTATCCAGAATCTACGCGGATCTTGATGGAGGCAGCCTCCGCAGCCCGCACTGTCTCCTTGACAGCCTGCATCAGGTTCTGGGCATTTCCTACCAGCATCTCTGTGGCCTCTTGGTCCTCCTCCGAGCCTGTCACAGATAGGATTAGGTGTTGTCAAAGACATGAAACTAAATAGTCAAAGTAGGGGCTAATGGATGTAACAGTCAAGTCAGAAACAATGGACACCAACAGTTGTAGGCATACATGCTTGACAAAGACAGTGGAGTCAGAGGTATATGATTCACACTTTCCTGAATAGGAAAAAGGGTGCAAAAGTAAAGCTAAGGAAATACAGAGTTCTCTTTTCAATCACAAGATTTAAAATCCAAAATAAAAACAAAGAATGACAACATTGATAAAAACGGATTCCTGTTTGTACTAGGTTGTCTCCTTTCCTTTTCACTGCTTGAAAGGTATGTTTTATACAAAAGGGACCACTGTGTTAAGAGAATATACTTACCAAGAAAGCATCAAGGATGATGTCATTACAAATTAATCAACAAGATAAAAAACTAACATTATCTGAAATCAGTTGAATGTTACTATTGATTTTGCCTTTTTATTCTGACTAAGAAAATGTTTTCAAAATCACCACATTGAAAGCTTTTTCAATTGTGGGAAGCAACTCATTTAATTCGTTTATCTAATATCAAATGAAAATCTGCATTCAGTGTCATAAACTAGTAGATAAATGCCTGGATAAAATCCGAGCAAACTGTTAAACCAAATGCAAGACTTCAACAAATCTTTCATGTTAAAAAAGCAGTGTTCTGCAATGTTGTTATCTCCCTTTGCCACCAATCCCATAATGCCTCTTGAAGCCAACAATGATGTTGGCTAGCTTTTCAGTTTCCTTACTTTAATAGATAGTTCTAAGTCTGTGGCAGAGCTGCCTATTGTTGTGGGTTTCTAACTTTAGAACAATGAATTTGACAAGGAAAACATTGAGCAGATGCGACAATTCTGGCATCCTGCTACAGGAAGCAAGGGGATGGCAGCAAGGGGCAGACATTGGCATTGTGGGACATTCTACATTTGCATTATGATTGTGTTCAGGACCTGAATTCAGATCTGATGAAAAGTTAAGAGTATGGTATTGTTTCATAGAAATATCACTGTGCCTTTCTTTCTCATTGACCAAACCCTGCAGACAGAACTAGCCACCGCAATACCACTCCATAGCAAAGCTGACTTCCTGGCAAACTTATGCTTCCTCTTGTAACAGGGTTGGGAGGAGAGAGAGAGAGAGAGAGAGAGAGAGAGAGAGAGAGAGGGAGGAAGGGAGAGAGAGAGAGAGAGAGAGAGAGAGAGAGAGAGAGAGAGAGAGAGAGAGAGAGAGAGAGAGTCAGTCAAGTCAAAGTGGAGAATAGAAAGAAAAGAAAGACTGGAGCAGTTCTCTTATCCAATGGCTCATACTGACAGCACTCACTACATGTATACCTTCACAATATACTTTTGTGATTGGTGTATGCCATGAAATTCATAACTACAAAATTTTCTATGACAGGAATTTTGAAACAAAGCTTTCAACTTTTTTCCTAGTATGCACCAAATATTACTGCAAAACACTGCAAATTGAAAGCAAATGTAGCTTAACACTTAAACTGTCACTACTTACACAAAAAGTGCCCCGTCCCAACAACAACAACAACAACAGCAACAACAAGCCAGCAAAAACATAAAAAGTGCAAATGATGAAAAAAAGCGAAACAGCTGCAAGTCCACTTCAAAATCTAACAGACAGGTGTTATACATACAGCGAGTGTCTGAAAAAATTAAAGACACATCCATCATCAGTATGCTGGAGATGCAAGGACTATTATCTTATCCACGTACATACACATAGACAATACCACTTGTATACACGTGACCAAAACTACTACTTTCAGATAGAGTCAATTCAAATTCAAAGGTGCCAGGATACAAGGTAATATTTAGCATGAAAAATCAGCCATAACGAAACTTTTGAATTAAATAATTCCCATGAAGGCAATGAGCAATGCAGGAAAAAAAAGAGAAACAGGGATATGTGTCATGTTTATGATGGAAGCTGCTAAAACTACTTCATGTTAGAACCTGACAAGAAAGCACACTGGAGAGGAAGCAGTCAACACTGTAAAGAAATGTGAGGGTATTACGTTTTCTGTTCCATCTCAACTGCATACTACACCATGGGCACAGAAAATGTGGGCATTTGTCCTTTTTTCATTCCAGGCATTCTCCAATTTTCCATGGCAGATATGGAATTTTTTGGATTTGCACACATTTGAGGACTTCTACAACAGTATTTTGCAAAGATAGTTGTTATCATTTCCCTTCCATTTCAATGTCAATCCTCATGGAAATAGGTTTGATCTCAAAAGGGTCAGTATCTTTGCAGAGTAGATTTAGTAGACATGATTAAGAACTTGACACAACATGCACACAATGAATATCAGGTACACAGACTGGAAGTCAGTGGCAGGAGCCATCAAATCTGCATGCATAATTTAAACCTACACAGCTCCAGGTATGGAATCGTTATGCAATAAATACTGCATAATGTTCTCTGAAGATATGAATACACTTCCAATGCACTTCCAATACACTGCATGTTTGTTCTAAGCAAGGTAGATGTTGTTTTCTGCAAACTCTGATGCTTTTTTTTAATAACAAAAAGACTCAGTTCTTCTATGCTTGAAAACAAGTAGTCATTCACTGATTCAGGCAGAAGCACAACACAATATTACTGGGACAGGTTGTGTAACTAAGCATAGAGCAGACTGTACATGGCTGTGTTGTACGAACCAAACACTGCATCATCATAAACACAAGTAACCTATACTTCCTTTGCATTCCGTTTTGGATTCTCTAACATTGTCATAAACCTATTCCTACAGATGCATTACAATTACACTGCAGCAGGCAACAACACCATCAGTTACTCACTTGATTCTGCATTTTGTTGGAAAGATGCAAAAATAAATTGCCAACAAAGTGACTAAAACATAGAGGCATGATCACTGACGTTAATGTGAAGCAAAGTTGATGTCATCTCCAATGTCTCTCATGATAACTACATCACTGTTCACAATAAGCTATATGATATGAGATTTAAACACTCACACACACACACACCCCCCACCCCTCCTCCCCAACAAAAAACAAACACAAAAACAAGCCACACATGTACACACAACCCTAAGTTAAAAACATAAAACCCCCTCACTAGTTTATTGGAAACGAAAACCATGACTGTAACTGTTCACAATAAGCTATATGACAGGAGGTAAAAACAACCACCCCCCCCCCCCCCCCTTGCAACCTCCCTACCCCCACCCCCAAAACAAACAAACAAACAAACAAACAAACCACACACATGACCCTAAAATGAAAATCCAACCCCACCCCCATCCCACTAGTTTATTGGAAATGAAAGCCACCACTGTAACTGTTAGATGTGGCAAAGCTGATCAACAAAATACAACCATTCCAAGCAGTGTGAGCTGAGAACTGTAAATATCTTCATTTGTTTAATGAAATGGGAATGAATGTGGCTTGTCCATAATACTTCCCATCAATGTTAATGTCCAGAAAAAAGAAGAGAGAAACACACACTTTGGATTGATGCAAGTTAATATGAATGTATTCAGCCATGCATTTACACATACTGTCACATGTTTCAATGACTGCAAATCAGTTCTTATTAGCACTTGTACAAGGGGGATCAGGATACAAAACATACTAGCAATGAAAACATGTTTTGACCAGGCTTTTCAAACGAAGATGTCACAACTGTTAAGAACTCTAACCATCAAAACTTGAACTCCACACCATGGGATCAACTTTCATCCAACAAACATCTATGACTGATGATGCAACATTCCATGCAGATTATTGAGGACTTCTTCATTGTAAGGGGTGATGAAAACAATGGTCTTTACTAGGGTCACACGCCATGCCACTGAATTTACCGCAGGCTATCTCGCTTCCATCAGGACTGGGAATTGGTTCTGTTCCATCAGTAAACAAGTCAGAACTCCAAAGTAGCACAGTCTTATTTCACACACACACACACACACGCACGCACGCACGCACGCATGCACGCACGCACACGCACGCACACACACACACACACACACACACACACACACACACACACACACACACACACACACACACACACACACACACACACCTTTTTTGCCCTTATAAACTTTTCGTAGGATGTAAAATTTTGGGCACAAACATAGATGCAGCTTAACAGGAACAGTCTGATTGGCTGCACTGCCTGTCAGTAATACAGCCTGAATTTTCTGTCATTGATATAAATTATTACTTAGTAGTACTCCCAATGAATTCATGATAACAAATTAATTATCTTGAAATGCCTTTGCATTTAATGTGTACTATCTTGACAAACTCATGAAAAAGTGCACTCTCAGATGCAAGTTGCCCAGATATGAATGTCTTTCCTAAGTATTTTAATCCACACTGAAAGAATCCCAAATCTGTTAAGAAAATTTTCACCTTCTTAGTACAACATCTAAATAAAAATCTATATTGAAATGTATTTTCAACACTTTCAGTCTCAATAGTTTCCCACAGGAAACTTTCATTTAGCAAATGCTGTATCAACAAGAGAAAATGACAAATTATGGGATGAAACCTCTGATATGGCAAATGATGTATCAACAACAGGAAAGAAAGACAAATTATGGGATGAAACTTCTGATATGGCAAATGATGTATCAACAACAGGAGAGAAAGATAAATTATGGAATGAAACCTCTAACTGGTGCATTGACAAAAGTGCACGACAAATTATGGGATGAAACCTCTGATAAAGCAAATAATGTATCAACAACAAGAGTATAGGACAAATTATGGAATGAAAACTCTGATATGGCAAACGATGTATTGACAAAAGAGACAGACACATTATGGAATGGATCTGATGATTTCTGTGAGACTACATCGAGTCCAGAGAGGAACTCCCATCACTGACCTTGTGCGCCCAGCATGGTGGCTTTTACTGTGGAGAGGATTTTCAGCTGAGTTCCGATGGTGGGAATTCTCTCACACACTTGCAGGAGATTCTGCACAAATAAAGCATAATTAGCGGTAAATTTCATGCAATTCATCCCTGTTCATTCAAGCACTTGAAAAATACAACCCTCCCGAGACAGGCCACATTAATGGACTCCTCTGAAGAGAGGGGTGTGGGAAAGACAGCCTAGCTGGTGGGCCTCACAAGCTGGCAAGCCACAGCATCTGATTGGCAAGCTATCTGGGTCAGTTAATTAATCTGCAGTGAATCAGATGTTGTGGCGTGCCAGCTTGTGTTGCCTGCCAGCTTGGCTGTCTTTGTAGCACCCCTCCCCTCGGACAAGTCCACTAGTGTGGCACGTCTTAGGAAGCCTTTTCCCATACATTTGCAAGAAATTGGATCTAATCTTATCAATATTCTGTGGTCTAAGTAGTAAAAGTATTTGCAGTACTTAAAACATTTCAACTGACTGACAGCATGAAATGAAATCCATCTTGTCGTACAAACCAACCTAAACCATTTGAATGAAAACTTTTTCCAGGAATACATATAATTTCATTTTCACTAAAATGTGTGAAATAGCTTAGTTACACAGTAAAATGTTGAAATGGAATGTGGTGGTCCGCCTCACCTCTACAACCCTTTTGATATAAATTAAGCATGTTGTAATGCGTACATGCTTTTCTTTGAATGGAGTCAGGAGTTGTTTGCTTGTTTTGGCCCAAGGTGTCACTGGCTATAGTGTCTAATTACGGTGCATTTATGGCAAGGCATGGCCTCCATGAGTTAGTGCTGTGTGAGGTCAGTCCAAGCGCAATGCCATGTCATAGACCGCTGTGGCGGCAGGGAACTAATAAATAGAAGTGATGATTGGGTGATGTCAAGCAGTCTGCCATGATCATGTTATCCAGTAGACAGGCAGGGAACGTATAGCTTGTTTGACTGCCTCATTCAGTCAAAACCAGATTTGGTGAGCAGGCTGTCCCATTGATATTGGTTCTGTAGTAACTTGTGGACCAAACTGGGTTGTGAGAAGTAATTTCATTATTTTCAAGGACTTGTTGCCTGCTGGAAGAATGTTTCCTTCCACCCTTTGACTGTTTGGAAAAACTACCACCTAAAGAAACTTGGTGCATTTCATTGTCCTTTTGCCAGCATCTTCATTTACAGTCCATCTTGCCACTCTCATCGGTATCCTGTGTTGAACTGTGCTCATTTGAACTCTCATACTGTTGCCGAAAACTGAGACTGCCCTCAGCCAGAGATCTAGAGAGTAATTCTCCTCATCCCATCAGAGATGAAAAGTCAAATGTTTCCATCTTGTTTGTAATGATGCCTTGATAAGTAGATTGCCCTCATGGTTTATCGTGCCCATTTTATTTGATTCTATGACATTATGTTAAAAAATTCTCAACTGTTTTCTGTTAAACGTACAGACAAGTCCATTGCTTGCTGTTTGGTGTGCATGTGGAGTGAATGCTGTGGGTGAAAAAATTATTCTGCCAGATACACTGTCTAATAACCCCATCACTTGTAGCAAGGAATTCGACCCTGTCGTACAAGTGAAACAATGTGATAAAGATATTAATATTCATGATGACAGATAATGCTGCCTGAGACTGCTTCTGGTTGAACTACTGGAGTGGGCCCTGAATGATGACAAGGATTCCACCTGGTACGAGGGGCATCTAGCATTGGTCACGCACTTTAAATCACAAGTATGACATATAAATTCTGCGGGGAAATCCACCTGAAAATGGAAGGATGTGACCGGCACAGTGAAGCAGGCTTCATACACTGTCCCATAACTGTACACTCCTTGTACTTCTTGAATTGCCTGTTGTGGGATAAATAAAGTTGTATTGTATTGTATTGTATTGTATATTCCACCCTTGCTGCCATTCCCACACCACCTCTTGCTACCCATCCAAAAGTGCAGATTTACTCACCAGCTTTCCTTCTTCAACTTATTGTCCTAAATATATCAGCAATGTGGGGAAAAACAGGTAGATCTAATCTATCTCTTCACGACTGCTAAATTAGGAAATATGATGCGAAGGAGGGAAATGCGGGGAGCAGATGGGGTTTCACTGACAGCTGTGTCAGGATGAGAATGACAGCTTGGAGTGCACACAGGCGGTATGGAGCATTACATACTTAATTAAGACACTCACAGTTCTCATCTTCTTGTCCGTGCACTCGGCTGCCAGTTTCTTGGCCAGCTTGGTCACTTCCTCAGAGGACTCGGAGATGGCCTTGGCGGTGGCAATCAGGTCCTTCTTCGTGCCACCCTCGCCTCTGCAATCAATCAACATTCAACACACTCAGCATCAATGAACCCAGGATGTTTCTAACTACACTAGGTCATCCTATATCTGTTACTGCACACGGCATTCATTAGGAAGTATTCAGGATGTTGGTTATTTCATTAGTTTTTCTACCTGATTCAGTCTCCACACACACTTCAACCATGTGTCACTCTTGTAACAGAGAGGAATTGTGTCTGATGTTAGAACTGCTAAAAGTAAACCCCAATACTATTTTGCCTAAACACTAAAAGTAGCACTACAATTACAAGAACATAATATTAAATAAAGAAATTGGAAACTTAAGAAAAACAACAAAACAAATTGGCAGCAACTTAGGAAAAAGTCAAACTCAGACCCTGATCTATTCAAAGCAATATCTAGGGAAACAGTTGACAATAAATGCTGAGTACTGAATAAAATTGAATCATGTCTTGCCACTAAAGTGTGTGCAGCTTGACAAATTTGAACTTAAAGAAGAAGAAGAAGAAGAAAAAAGGCTTTTGAATTTAGAGTCAGGAAAAAGTCAACAGTCAAATTATCACAAAGTTTCATGCTGCAAACAAATAAAGCATTCTCTCAAACAAAAGTCATTCAATAGCATGGAAAGCAAATGAAAATCTGGGTGACAGATCATGCAGGTGCAAAAGGGACAGGAAAGAGACATGGGTTTTTCTCTATTCTTGTGAGAAAGTGAGAAGCTCTGTCATAAATCAACCAGGAACAACTGTACACATCATCTTCAAGGTCGTTCTGCATCCCATCCAACTGACTTCCCTTTCTGTGCCCCCTCTCTACACTATCTGTCACATGTCAAAATCCAAATTCAAATTCACTATCTTCATAAATATGCCAAGCTTTAGTCTCAAAATATACATTAGAAACATGAAGTTTTCGAAATACAACCCCTAGCATATCTCATGCATTTCTACCTTTAATTCCAATTGTGACACCCAAATGTGCACACATGTTCAGGTTCACTTTGCAATAGTACCCTGTGTTGAGCCTCAGTGTCCTACTCTCAAAGTATTTGTAACAGTCTTTATGAATAGACTCCCATCTCTTATTACTCTATTCCATACCCATATCCATCTTTGAGTTCACAAAAGCCTACTTCAGTACTTGTCGAATATGAAGCCAGACCCTAATGCAAAGTGACTGAAGAAAATCTGTGTTGTGCCAGAGTGATTATCCATTCATATGATGATGTGACAAGATGTGATACTTCCACCACCAGTAAGATGAATGAAAGGAGGCACGGGACAGTGTGAATACCCAGGTTACCGTTTTAGCAATCCTAACTTCAAATCTTTTTGCAGCCTGTCAAGCATGACATCAAATTTTCATTATCATCTTAAGAAAATGGCAACATCTAACTGGAAAAGTGGAATGCATAAATTACATTGATTTAACTCAATCTGCACCTGTTTTTTCCCCTCTTGTTTCAATTATTCTCAATGATTTCTATAGGCAATCAAAATGATTGATGCCAATGATTTCAAGGAAATAGCAGATGCAACTGGGTTTCCCCTTGTATTACGTTTGTGTGTGCACACGTGTGTGTACTTTGTGTTGTGTGTGTGTTGTGTGAGTGTGTGTGAGTGTGTGTGTTGTGCATGTGTTGTGTGAGTGTGAGTGTTTGAGTGTTTTGTGTGTGTGTGTATGTGTAGTGTGGTGAACTGGAACCTGATTGACAGCCATACAAGAAATGACAATTGCAAGGGCAGGAGAGACGGAGTTTTGAGTAAGAGCAGGCGTGTGTGTGTGTGTGTGTGTGTGTGTGTGTGTGTGTGTGTGTGTTTGTGGGCGTGCGCGTGTAATGTGGTGAACTGGTGCTAGGGTCGCTGTTTGCGTGCATCCCGCCGGTGATGGAGTGAGCGAAATTCGGATTGCGGGCGGCGGCAGCGTGGACAAAGATTGGACAGTGGTCGCGTGGAGTTGATCGAGGAAGGTTGTGTCCTGCTTTTGTGAGTGCTAGGTGAGTGCGAACCATTCATCGTTTTAATGTGTAAATGATTAAAGTAAAGAACATTTGAAAGAAAAGGAACATAGTTGTTGTTCAGACATATCAGAGGAAGGTTGTGTTCGGCCTTTGTAATAGCGCGGGCTACATTTTGGGGGCTCGTCCCACTGTCCTGCACAAAGATGGAGGACGCACAGATGCAAGTACTGGCCGAGGCGTGCCGGGCATCGCATCAGATGAAGATCGCTGTCTCTACATTGATGGGGATCGCGGGGGCTGCTGCTCTCAACGATCATGAGCTGACGGCGGTGCTGACAGAGGAGATCATGAAGCTCTCTGACCCGGAGGACCAAGCAACAATCACTCGTGTTCAGAAACTGGTGATGGCAGGCAAAAGTGACACGAAAACACCCCCTAGACAAGACAAGCAAATCTCCGTCACTGTCCGCCAGGAGCTAAAGATGGATTTCAAGAGCTACACCAGCATCAGCAGACAGGTTGAATCAGCCTTCAGGCGAGGCTATTCTGAGCACGATATAAGGGAAGCGCTGGTGAACTCAATGCCAGCGGACCTGCCTATGAGGCACTACTTGGAAGTCGCTCAACTTGACCTGCGGGAATCCTGCCGCATTATTCAGCAACATTTTAAAGAACCCTCTGCCACTGAACTTTTCGCCTCTCTAACAAAGGCATCACAGATGACGGATGAAACGGCGACAACCTTCATGATGAGGCTTATGGACAAAAGAGAGCGCATTAAGCTGGCGGCGAGGCAGTCAATAGAACCCAGCTACCCCGACAGCATCATTGACTCTACCTATCGCCAGGCTCTCGTCACGGGGTTGGCTGACGTGGAACTGAGAGTCACAGTGAGAACTCTGATAAAGGAAAAGGCCACTGACAACGAGATCATGGCGGAAATCAACACGTTAACGATGTCATCGCAAGAAAGAGAAACAAAACACTGTGACGCACTCAGGGCACAGCAGCAGCGCGTCGCCTCCAATCAGACCGAGCTAAAGAAGACAGAGATACAAGAAGAAACGGCGGAGACTTTGGACCGACTCAATGCCAAAATCCAAGCGCTGGAAGCCCAACTAAAAGCAAAAACTGGCCAGGAGGTCGGTAGGGCAAACCAGGACAAGTGTAAATGCGACAGCTGCAGACGTTACAAGAAACAACGCTGTACTCACTGCTGGCGTTGTGGGAGCGAATCTCACCTGCAACGTGATTGTCAGCGATCGGAGACATGCCAGGGGCGGCAGGGAAATGGGGAACAGGTCCCGCTAAGAAGGGCAGCGGCGACTCAGAGTGATAAAGACCCTTCAGGGACGGTATCCCTCATTTCCCTTTCAAGCATCTCTGTAGAACAAAACGGCGTAAAGGAGAAACTAGCGGAACTAGTAGGAGCAAGGTGCTTGGTGCGTGGGAGAATCAACGGCGTCAGGAACGACTTGTTGTGGGACACCGGAGCACAGGTCAGCTTGGTTTCGCAGAAATGGCTGCAGAAGAACACATACCGAGTCCAAATTAGGCCACTGGAAGAGTGGGGCGAACAAGGAAAGAACTTGAAAGTGGCGTCGGCCAGTGGCACAAACATTCCGATGCTTGGGTGGACTTCCTTGAGAGTGACGTTGGGAACGAAAGACGTCATCGTCCCTTTCTTGGTCACGGGCATGGAGAGCGTCGCAACACCCATCCTCGGCTACAATGCCATTGGTCCTCTGCTGGAAAACGCCTCACCAGAACTGCTGCACAAATACTTCGCCAAAACGTCGTCAAAAATTATGTCTCTTGTTGCGCAGCTGACTCGGGTAGACGAAGTCGATACAGGGAAGGACGAAGAAAACTGGGATCCGGAGGTTGACCTCAGCGACGCTCCCCTCAGTGAAGAACAGAAGCGCCAGGTACAGCGAGTGCTGCGAGAAGAGTGCGGCGCGTTCATGAGGGATGATGATGATGTGGGATGTGTGGAGGAGCTGGAGATGGACATCAGGCTGAAGGACAATGCTCCAGTCCAGAAGTCGTACATCTCCATCCCACCGCCGATGTTTGCAGAAGTCAAAGCGTACCTCGAAGACCTCAAAAGAAGAGGATGGATTCGTCCTTCCAGAAGCTCGTATAGCAGCCCCATGGTGTGTGTGAGGAAGAAGGATGGCAGCCTCCGCCTCTGTATAGACTACCGAGAGTTAAATGGAAAGTCCATGAAAGACAGCCACCCAATCCCTAGAATTCAAGACTCGCTGAACGTCCTGGGAGGAAAGACCTGGTTTTCAACTCTGGATCAAGGAAAAGCCTATCATCAAGGCTTTATGAAGGAGGAGGCTCGACATTTAACGGCGTTCGTCACTCCCTGGGGGCTGTGGGAATGGATACGAATACCCTTTGGGCTCACAGGCGCACCATCGACATATCAGCGCTTCATGGAGGAAACGTTGAGGGAGGTCCGCGATGAATGCTGCATCCCGTACATGGACGACGCCCTAGTCTACAGCGTCGCATTTGAAGAGCACCTCAAACACCTGAAGAAGGTTCTGCAGCTCCTAAAGAGGAAGGGTCTAAAGTTAAAACCATCGAAGTGCCGATTGTTCCGCCACGAGGTCAAATTCCTGGGTCACGTGGTGTCCGCCGACGGCTACAGGATGGACGGGTCTGACAGAGAAGCAGTGGAGGCTCTGAGGAAACAGCGTCCTAAAACCATAGGCGAGGTCAGACGCTTATTGGGATTCCTGGGTTACTTCAGGAAATACGTCCAAGACTTTTCTCGGCGGGCGAAAATTCTGTTCCAGCTGCTGGAGGCAAAGGGGAGACAAGTCCACATGAAGAAAAATGGGCAGGCGGCACCGAGGTCACCAATCACCTGGACTGAGGAACATACCAACGTGCTGAACGAACTCATCGACTGTCTGACGTCAGACCCCGTGATGGCCTACCCAGATTTCACCAGAGAATTCTCGCTACATGTGGATGCGTCTCAAGAAGGGCTCGGGGCAGTCTTGTACCAGCAACAGAGGGATGGTCGCCAGGCAGTCATAGCGTACGGGTCTCGGAGTCTCACACCAGCAGAAAAGAACTATCATATCCATTCCGGGAAACTGGAGTTCTTAGCCCTTAAATGGGCTATAACTGAGCGATTTCGAGACTACCTCTACTATGCCCCACACTTCACGGTATTCAGCGACAACAACCCGTTGACCTACGCCTTCACGACTGCCCGCCTGGATGCAGCAAGACACCGATGGATCGCCGAGTTGGCGGATTTCAACTTTGACGTCCGCTACAAGCCTGGCCGCCTAAATGGGGACGCAGATGGACTGTCTCGCATGCCACTAGAACAGGTACATTCGGAGAAAATGGATGCCGCTGTGCTTCAGGCCGTGGCGAGCGCGAGCCGGCTGCAACAAGAGGGGACAATGCCTTGGATCAGCTCACTCTCCTGCTACCCAGACGCGCTCGCTGACGCGGAATCTACGACCATTCCTGGCATCAGCCCAACCGAACTCCGGGAAGCACAGTGGCAGGATGACATCATAGGCCCAGTCCTGAAGGCAAAAGAGAAGAGGTCGAGTGAGGTACCTACTGACAGTTCAGCGGCAATGACGCTAAAACGGCAACTCGGCAAGTTAAGGATCAACCAAAGGGGTTTGTTGGTCAGAATCAGCCAGGTCGCGGACAACGGAAAGACCAGAGAACAGCTAGTCCTCCCGGAGAAGTACCGACAAAAGGCACTCAAGTTACTCCATGATGACATGGGCCACATGGGAGTGGAGAAAACAACGGAGCTGATACAGCAACGCTTCTATTGGCCGTTCATGGCGTCGGAGATTGAGCGCTATGTGACAAAGAGATGCCGTTGCATCAAAGACAAGCCACCAGCACGTCACATTCGAGCGCCGATGCAAAGTATCACCACCACGTCACCCATGGAACTCGTATCAATCGACTTCCTACACTTGGAGAGGAGTAGCGGTGGCTACGACAGTACGAGTATATCTTGGTCGTTGTGGATCACTTTACGAGATTTGCTCAGGCGTACCCCACGAGGAACAAAGCAGCAAAGACAGTGGCAGAAAAGCTGTTTAACGACTTCATTCCCCGCTTTGGTCTCCCGGCACGGATACATCATGACCAAGGGGGGGAATTCGAAAACAAGCTGCTTCAAGAACTACACAAGCTCTGCGGCGTTGCGTCCTCTCGCACCACGCCTTACCATCCGCAGGGAAATGGACAAGTAGAACGGTTTAACCGTACCTTGCTGTCGATGCTGAGGACACTGGAGAAGGACCAAAAGAGTCGCTGGCATCTGCACGTCAACAAAATAGTCCATGCATATAACTGCATGAAAAACGACGCCAACGGATTTGCCCCATTCTTTTTGCTGTTTGGCCGCACTCCTCGGCTCCCAGTGGATCTCATCTTTGGACTGAAAAACCAGCTAGAGGCTCAACCATCAAGAATGTCAGCATACGCGGAAACGTTCACCAAGGCCCTGAAAGAAGCGTATGCAAAAGCTGGCGAGTACGCCAGAGTGGAAGCAGAGCAGAACGAGAAACATTACAACAAGAAGGTACGGGCTGTTGACCTCCGCCCTGGAGATCGGGTTCTGGTGAGAAATTTGACGCAGCGAGGAGGACCGGGCAAATTACGCTCGTTCTGGGAGGACATCGTCCATGTAGTGGTCCGCAGAATGGAAAGCAACGCCCCAGTGTTTGAGGTGAAGCCAGAGACTGGACGTAGAACCAAGACCCGAGTACTCCACAGAAACATGTTGTTACCCTGTGATGCTCTGCCCTTCGTACCAGCAGACACTACGACAGGACAAGTCGCTGGCAGAACTCCTGCAGCTGGGTCTGGCGCTCCTTCTGCCACACGTAATAACGGAGCTGCCTCTGCCAAAGGTGCCGTGAATCCCGGCGCTCCAGTGTTCAAACCCCGAAGCCAAGCAGCAAGCCCACAGCCCAGAGGCAGTACATGTGACGATTTGCGGAATGGACTGTGGCAGATCAACCCAGGGCGTGCTTCGGGCACTTCAGTACAGGATGCGGGTGGTTACGATGCACCACGGACTCGTACCCCTCCAAGACAGCGTGCAGACCAGCAAATGGACGCGGAGGTACCCTCTCCCAATTCAGAGCCACAATCTACTGCTAGGGGCTCGCTTACCCCGTACCCCCTGTCCCCTGACTCGCAACACCCTCTTCCGCCACGCCGGAGGCGGGCCGGCTGCAGTCCGCACCCCCTGGACCCTGAATCCCCCGTCCTGGACGATCCCCACCCCCTCCCTGTTCCAGTGAACGTCCTTCCTGAAACTCGCAGACTCTCCCTCAACGGCCCTCACGAACCACCCGGGTCACCCGTTCGGCGTGGGACTCCTCGTGCGGAATTGACGGGCGCGCAGGACGCCACGCTGGACCATGAAGACAGTCCTGTAGCCGAGCCGGCTGCCCGACGCCAGCGTGAGAGACGCCAGCCGGCAAGACTGACCTACACGGGACTGGGCCAACCAGCAGATGCCACCATCAACTCGCTGAAGATTGCAGACCAGACGCGGGTGTGATATAAACCGATTACTATGATGCTGACTCATAATCGCTTATGGTTTCCTATCCCACTGTTTCCTCAGACTCAGACTGGGCAACGGATTTAAAGGAGGGGAGGGTGTAGTGTGGTGAACTGGAACCTGATTGACAGCCATACAAGAAATGACAATTGCAAGGGCAGGAGAGACGGAGTTTTGAGTAAGAGCAGGCGTGTGTGTGTGTGTGTGTGTGTGTGTGTGTGTGTGTGTGTGTGTGTTTGTGGGCGTGCGCGTGTAATGTGGTGAACTGGTGCTAGGGTCGCTGTTTGCGTGCATCCCGCCGGTGATGGAGTGAGCGAAATTCGGATTGCGGGCGGCGGCAGCGTGGACAAAGATTGGACAGTGGTCGCGTGGAGTTGATCGAGGAAGGTTGTGTCCTGCTTTTGTGAGTGCTAGGTGAGTGCGAACCATTCATCGTTTTAATGTGTAAATGATTAAAGTAAAGAACATTTGAAAGAAAAGGAACATAGTTGTTGTTCAGACATATCAGAGGAAGGTTGTGTTCGGCCTTTGTAATAGCGCGGGCTACATATGCATTACCACTGCCGGTGACATTCCAACAGAGAGAGAGGGAGGGAGGGAGGGAGGGAGGGAGGGAGGGAGGGAGGGAGGGAGAGAGAGAGAGAGAGAGAGAGAGAGAGAGAGAGAGAGAGAGAGAGAGAGAGAGAGATCAAAATTGAACTGAAACAGAAGCTTATTAACAAATTAATTTGAACACAACCATACCAAACCCTAAATGGCTAAACAAGCACCACTGCAAAGCAAGAGTGTCAAGACTCTCTGTGTTACTTCATGCACAATTCTGAAAACATCCTAAGGAGCAAAAGTACATGTCGGGGGGTGGGGGGGTGGGGTGGGGAAGAACCACATGTTTGGCCACAAAGATAAGAAATGACAGAAGAAAAAAAAATCAACAGGGGAAATCACTCCATCAAAGTGAGCAGCCAATAGTGTCGTGGGAGACAATGCACACAGGAGCTCTTCAGTCATTAAGGGCAGAATTTGCAAAATGGCACCAAGTCAAAACGGGAACAAGATAAGAACTTCTGCTTCATCTTTATGATGAGATTCAACCATGAAACTTTCAATGGAAAAAAAACACCAAAAGATCTAGATTCAAATCTCTCTATAAATTCCAAAACAGAACAGCAGTGGTCAGAAGGCAGAGCCTGACTACACTACTCAAGGCCTGAGTACCGTGGGTGTTCGCCTTCGTTGCATTGCCTGTCAGAGAGATTGTTGGATGTTCAAATAGAAATCTAACAAACTTACATATTTCAGCTGGCTCAGAAAATATTGCAGGTGATATAACGTGAAACACATCCCATGCAAGTCTTTCTTGCATATTGGAAGATCTGAACCTTTCGCCATTGTAAATCTTTCAAATCAAGTTAGGGATCAAACAAGTCAAGAAATTCTGTGGGATTCATACAAGACTGAGAGTTTACAGATCAACAGCAAAACACTTTACCACAAACTACCTGTAATGTTCTTTGTTATTGAAAAAGGAACTTCTACAGCAGCCAATTAAGGTGAAATGTGGAGCAGTGATACCATTTATTAATAAAATCTAGAAAACATTTCATGCAGTAGAACATAACAGTTCTTTCAGCTTTTTGTGCAACCTAACCATGTCTTAACAGTTTTAAATCTTTTTCTACTTAATTTTCCTCAGCAACAAACCAAATGAATTATCTGCATTCTAACCCTGACACTACATATATGTCATGGCAAATGTGGATATTCAATGGATGCCCCGCCCCTATTGTGAACCAGCCAGAACCAGGCAGACCAGCCAGCCTCCTTACCTGACCAGCTTGCTGAGTTTGGCCATGAGGAGAGCCATGCGCTTGGCTGCTGTAATGATCTCGTTGTCCTTGCTGGACCACTGCTTGGCCTCCATGTGAAGGGCATGAGCAGCCATCTGCAATGTCATATGTAGCAAACAGTCAGACAGGAAGTCAATGCTTGTGAAATGCCCTTATGTACTTGTATGCTCTACACATACTGAATGTGTCAAGACTGATTCGTTTACTGATGGCAGCGAACTGCAAACATGTTTGTTGACATGAAGACTTTTTGCTTCATGACAATAGAGGCTGTTCTGTCTTCTTTTTTGCAAACCATCCATCTCAATGAGTATGGGTTTCAGTTTTCATTAAGAGGCCTCATGTATCCTCACCTTCCTAAATCATTTTAACTGTTTATATCAACTTGCATCCCCATCTAACCATATACAAAGCCAAAGACGAGTTGAAGAAGATTGCATCTCTCATTTAAACAAACAAACTGGCAAGCTCTGCTCATGTGTTAAAAAAAATATCATGTTCTTAGCATTTTACACTCAAAACTGAATCCAAAAAAGAATGTTAACCACGAAACATGCATCCAATTCAAGGGTGAAACACTTTCTAGATGCAAAAAGGAGAGATCAACAGAGAGCATGAACTTCAGAGACCATGATGGGCTGGTTGGCTTGAGGCACGGGGAAGTTGAATTCATCCTCATCGTCTGTCTCTGGGGGTGGGGGTCGAGGAGGTGGAATCTCATGGGGCAGTGGGGGCCTTGGTGGAGCCCCATCTCCTACAAAAACCAGTAGCCACAAACAGTCATCACACAGTGCTTCTCTAGTCATACATCCCTACAGCCTGACCAAATATCTAACTTTCTCTCAAATAATCATGAGGGTTAAATGAGTGCTATCTAGCAAGTGCATTTCCAAAATGCCCTAAAAGGCAGGATTAGCTTGTCACTGACTGTCGTTCAGTCTTCCAATAGGCTGCTTGTGCGTGTGCAGGTTTCACAAAAACAAAGAGGTGGTGCAGGCTATAACAGAATAACCAAGTAGAAATGAACAAAAGTAAGACAAAGTGGAAGTGGGTATGGGTGCAAAAGAGGTTGCAGATGGGGCCATGGAATAGGATAATGAATGGGAATGAGATGAAGGGCTGAATGCAATTATTTTAATATGCATGGAAATAAAATCCGGAGTGCTCTTTCAGTAAAAGACAAAGTTAAGGATGAAACAAAAACATAGCACGTGCAGAAAACAGAGAAAAACAAAAAGGGAATAGGGTATGGGGGGGATGGGGGGGGGGGGGGGGGTTGGTGGTGGATGGTGGAGGGGGAGGTAAGGTAAAAATATCTGAAAAGAAAATAATAAATCATTTCTGAAACAAAACTGAGGCACACAAGTTCTGAAAAATAAACCAGTGCATCATGGCAGATTATGAGAAAAAAGAAATGTGATCATTCAAGGTTAATTAAGAAAACAAATGAATAGGTAAGAAATCATTGCTGATGAAGAAGACCATGCAAAATCAAAACAGGAGCTGACAGAGACCTGCACACTCATGCGGCAGCCAACAACAATCAACTCTACACTGACTCCATATCAGATTACTTTCAGTCTATCTTCATAATATTACACCACTCAGATGTATGTGCTGATGATCATAACTAGCACATTCACGGATGCATGATGATTTTTATATCAAATGTTGTGAACTGAATGATCTAGAAAATATCATTTCCACTCCCACCAGCATTTGGATAAAGTGACACAGATATGAAGTTTCTCACTCAAGATGCACCGTTCCAGACACAAAAGGGGAACAATACCTAAGATCTCTAAGTTACATTGTATTTGGATGTGGAGGAAAATGCATTCATATGGGCTAACTGAACACCAGGCATGCAATACATGTTCTAATAAAATCACACAGAATAATAATGAAAATCAACAACAGGGCTTTGGTCAACTTCACTTCATGATCAATGGTGTATGTCAGGGGGACTATAGGAATATTGATGTCTTTTTTTAAATGAATGGTTTGATGTAAATTGTCAATGATGAATACACAAGTAGGCTAGGCCTACAAACAAGGAATTTTTCTACACAATTGTGAACTAACTCCACTTGACAGTAGGAGTTCAGCTTAGTTGCCGTGAGTGCAATGAGAACATGATGGAGACAAGGTACTCATAAATGTCAGTTTCTCCCACAGATTGAGGATTGAGGCAGCAAGTTTCGGGAGCTTACTAACTCATCTTGTTGTTGTCCACACTATCCAGTCTTCCATTCATGTAAACATTTCATATTCGGCTGCACCCCAAAAGATGTTATATTTATTTCTTGCATGATATGAAAATAAAAGAATTGTCTGATTTTGTCTGTTCATTCACTGAAGATGTAAGCTCTCACGACTATTTGAGCCAACATAAAAAGTGAACATTAGTTACAGATGCATGCGTTTTGCAATGTATAATCAGTCTCCTTTTTGCTGGCAGAGCTTTCACTCTGAAATGCTATACAATAGAGAACATTGTAACAACTGGGAGGGGGGGAAATATGTTCTTACCATGTTATAATCACACATGACACATGATTACATACTCAATTGACACCTAGTTATGAATTACACACAAACACACTTGGGCACATTAAAAGTCATTGGGTAAATAGTGATACAATCATAGCAAGGGAAGGAGGAGAGGAGGGCAATTAATCACACTACAGGCACTTGACAATCCAAAACATGGAGTTTCTGGTTGCCACTGATGAGGAAAAATCATTGTTAGTCACAATATTTAGCACAAAAACAAGATCAACAACAGGTCAGTGTACAATGAGTATCAAACTGTGAATAAAACAGTTGATGCATGATGGCATATCAACCACACAGTGGTTTTCTTGTGTACTTTTCTAAACACCTCATGGAAATGGTCTTCCCATGTAAGGCCATGTTAGAGTCTTAAAACAGTTTCTTTTTAACTACACAATGGACCAATATAGTGCAGAAGGAAAGAAGAAAACATCTAGTAGAGAAATGTCTTGAGTATCTCTTGACTCTATAAACCATGACTTGCATCAAAGGGTACTATTTTGACAAAATGGCGAGACAAAGACAGGATATTCAAACAAAGAAGAATTGCAACATCAAGATGAAATCTAGTCCATGACCTTTGTATCTTTTCATCTTGTGTTGTTTATTAATTAATTAATTAATTAATTAATTAATTAATTAATTAACTAATTAATTAATTAATTAATTAATTAATTAATTAATTAATTACATTTTATTTATTTGCCTTTGTTTATTGAATATCTTGAATGTATCTGTCAAGAAAGGTGGCACCAAACAAACTTTCTTGTAAGACTTTACTATGAATCCCTTGGTTCGGTGAAAAGCTAAAAGTTATCACAATCATTCAAGACCTAAAATAGTAAATATCCTTATATTTTCTGAGGATTTGAATCATTTTGAAGGTCCAAACCATGCAGAAAACACATCACCTGATATTCCACACAAAACAAGAATCTGAGGAAGAGCCAGGCATCTGGATCAGAACTGCAGACAACTAACTACAGCAACAGCCCCTACAGCACGCCATGCTGAACTGAAAAGTCATGCCTCAAACCATGATGGCAGGCAAAAGGCATAGTTCAGGCAGACACCTCGGCCATAGCTGTAGTAGGCGTAGGGGTCCTGAGGGGGTGGGGGGACAGGGGGGGGACGGGGCATGTGGTGGTGGAGCCCATCCACCCTCTCCTGCTGGAACTGATGCTGGGGCCGCAGGGAAGCTGCAACAGCCGCAAGGATGCTGCACTGCAAGTCTTCCCAATGTCCACTCTCGCTTGTTGTCAATCAGTGTCGAACAAAACTGCCTCAACAAAGGCAAACCCTTCTTCTCTTGCTCTCAAAAATGCTGAAGCCACACTGAACACAACATATATGGACAACTTGCAAACTGAACTGCTCACACTACTCGACTTTACGTTTTCCTTTTCAAACACTGGATTCATGATTATGCACGATCTGGCAACACAAATCATTCAGACCTCTATGCACACAAGTTCAAAAGAGCAATATAGACAGTTTAAACAATCTCCTAAACATTCTACTGATGAATCGCACATAAAAAAGCTATGGCTATAAAACTTTGAATAGAATTACAGGTACAATATTAAATGATAAACATTCTGTGAGGAAAGCTTTGACAAACTAACTGCTTATTGCCACATGCAATGATGCCGTTTTCCATACGACTACTGTAATCAGTTTCAACAGCAATACCATCAACATTATACCAGTTTCATGTTTTCAACTCATGTGCAGAAGCGGTTTCACATGCTGTAAATGACATGCCCAAAGCAAAACTAGGCAGTCAGAATATAACTGCTTCACCTTCATGTGAGATTTTTGTATCAAATACTATACATTTTGATTTCAATTTTTAAGAGGAAAGGAAACAGATAATGATGATGATTGGAAACTCAAGTGAAATATTTCATGACCTCTGTAGGTTGCAGCAATCACAGCAACTGTTCGAATGCATAAGGACAAATGAAAATGAAATATTGTTTAAATGAGTGCTAATCACTACAATTTCCTCAAATACAAAATGAATTATGAAAACAGAAAGATGAAATGATAATATGCATATATCAAACGAAAACAAAACTCATGAAAAAGCAGAAGATTAACAGGTTGAACACACATTTGTCTCCTCCATATTGAGAGCTATTATTTTTCACCATAAAACTGAACAATCTTGACATTTCTCTACCATTTCTTAAGGGTGTGAGGATCTGAGAAGCTGTCTACATGTTATCAACACTTCTGACATCCACTGATAATCATCCCTAAGCATACCACAGTGCACCTGTCGAAGCATGGTCATGCTCAATACATCATGACTTGTGCTGATGATATGTCAATGATGCTAACAGAAATCTAAAACTGAAAAAAAAGGCGTCAGTTGTGAAAGACATTGTCTACAAAATGTCACCAGGCATGGTTCCTAAGGATGAGGGGAGAGCTGGTACCTTCTGGTGGATATCCCATGTGTCCTTCTGGGGCATACTCCTCTGGAACTAGCAAACGGATCAGGCTGAAGGCAGTAAAGTCACCACAACAGCAAAAGCAGCTATTCCTGATGCATCAGAAATAGGGATGGTGGTGGTGGAAGAAATGATGAAAATGAATGGAGCTCTTAGATTTCTATATAACCATGGGTTCTAAAATGTGATGAGATGTGCCCATTTTCATCAGCTGTGTGTTCTCTAATCTAGAAACCATTTACAGCACAATGCATAAATGGATTAGATTCTCATGTCTATGAACTACAATAAATTGTTTTTTGATGATTTCAGTGATGCATGACTTCCACGTAAATTAAGAGATATTTTTGCTACTTATAAACTTCACCACCATCAACATAAATCATGAGTCATCAGAAACGAAATGTTCACAACAATATCTTATGCCAAGTGTGAAAATGTTATTTAAAATGTCAAACAATGCAAATCCAACATATTAGCTCTGGCAACAAGTTTTAGTATAAACTGGTTATCATAATATTATTAACAATACACATCCAGTGTGTAAAATGGTAAGGTCACAAATAAATCACTGGTTGATGAAAATACTAAGTAAAATACAATATAACAGTAAATTTAAAGCAACAAACCAATTCAATTTAGCACAATCAACAGATATCTTTATACAAAACAATCACACTGTCTACAAAACACAGGATTTAATATGCTATGCACCGAGACAAAACAGTTCTTACAAATTCTTTTTGTCATCTGTAAAATAGTTCAAGCACATTTGTGATCAAGGTTAGAAATAAACCAAATCACACAGGGATTAAAGATGTGAAAACTGTCAAGATTCTGTTAAAGATACAAAAATCAAGCACTTCCTCTTACAACAAAGAAAACGTGCATACTCAACAAATACTCATAATAATATTGTTTCAAAGTGGGATGCCAAAAGCACTGTATGCTCTGTTGCAAGCATACACATATAAAGTTTCCATTATAATTCAAAATAAAATAATGACACAGAGGTTAAAAAAAATTCGAACAATGGACAAATAAGATTGTAAAAATAAACTGACACAGCAAAATCCGATCATTAGTGGGTTTGTTTGAGGGCAATGGAGAAAACTTATCTTTGCATGTTTTGTTGCTCTACATTATGAATTACTCTGAATGTTTTACTCACCTTTTTTTTCATTGTTGCTTTTTTACAATTTTAAATTATTATATGCTGACACAACAACTTAAAACAGGTTTTCATCAAATTTTGACCGCTTTTTGTCTTAGGCCCTCAAAAAAGTGATAATATGAAATGCTATAACTTTCCAGTGCTAATCTGAACATATAAAAATGCATTTATTTTGAAGTAGGATGACTTATTGATTTGTGTAATGTCTCCTGAAGCAATGGGTTTGCAAACTGCAGCAAGAAAATCTCAGGAAGACCTCAAACATTTCTTATTTCATGTTACTACCTTCAACACATCTAAACAGATAACTTTCAAAGGATCATCATACATCATTGACAACTTTCTGCTCCCTGAACAAAGCTCGTTGCTTCCATTATGTGTCAGTGTCAAACACATGCCTGTCACTCATCAAGTGAGAGATCATGGCAACCAGACTCATCTTTCACTGTTTCCTTTGTCATGGGTCCAATGAAACAAGCCGAGACATGCTGGGGCTCCATTATCACTGCAGCCCAGACAGACAAACAAGTGAGGGGGGAGTATTCAACAACTGCACCCTGAAGAGGAGCTGCATGCCTGGCTCCGATGCAAACTACCTCTGGCAATAACGCTCCGCCCATCGTGGTCGTCCACCAGCATCGAAAAGGGACCGCCCCCATGACGGGGAAGCAACGGGCTGCCAAACTTCGGCAGGGACACTACGCTCTGGTGTTGTAGGGGAGCCGCCTCCCGCGGTGGGAGAGGAGGAGCACGCATCGACCTCTGCAAGGGTGCTGACGACATGCCATGTAGAACACGTCACTACCACGCCACAAGGAATGCAATGCTACATTTGCTTGGGAGATGCGGCAGTGTTCTACAGACAGACTACAGAAGAATTGCGAGATGGAATGAAAAGCAAGCAAGCGGTCAGGGGTGAGATTTTGTGGTGTGCCAGTATTGTTCAGAGAAGGTTATGTAGAATTAGCTTCAACTCACATGAAGGAGAGAGGAAAAGTACGAGGAGTGTGAAAAGTGCTTCCATGTTACAACACAAGTAATGAGCAAAATAAGAATCCCTGTTACACGGATTTCCAGCACTACATATACATTCTCATAGTAGTTACAACTACTTCTACAAATGTACAATACACTGCAAGACTCCTATATCTATCATAAATATCCTTCTTGAAATTAATAAAGACATTGACTACTCTGGTAACACAGAAGAATTGTTCCCCCCAAAAAATAAAGAATGAGCATAACAAAAATAGGGACAAATGGTTATTGTTGTGATAGTATGGATGCCAGTGTATGATTCATGTTATTTCACATGACCAAATCTTGATTATAGTACAACACAAATTACACAATTTTGTAAACAAAGGTGATGGGGATGAATTGACTTTTTACACAAAAATGCAAAGCCATGATTTTGAAGTCATTATGCCATAATGAATACAGAGAAAGACTGCACTTTGACAGTCTAGAGCACACAACCACTTTCCAGCTACAGCACTCACACCAGAGCAAAGAACAGTTCTCAGTGCAGTTCACAATTCAAAAGCAGGGATTACATTCTGAACAGGCATTCAGTTGTACTCAGTCAAAGCCAGTCTCACAAGCATTAACTAGCCACAATTGGGTACCAAAACACAAAAACTGCACAAACATTTCATACGACTTGACTAGTGACCACACACACACACAAATCATGAAGGAAAAAATTACCCTGCAATAGAATAGAAAGTGAATTAACTGCTTCTCCAGCCACACAAGACCCTGGAACAAAGAGCTCAACAACAGCATTAGTTAGGAGAGGCTCCATGAAAAACTTCACATGGTATAACATACTGCTCGGTGGATTGTTACAATGCAATCCATCATGTAGGATCTGAAACAGAGGCTGGTGATGAGGGTGCCATTGCTGACAAGACAGCAAGCAACAGCAGCAACAGCAGGGCCTACCTGAGATGTGCAGCTGGGACATGTCGGCTTCCAGGGGTGGGGGAGGTGGGAAGTGGTCGTGGTAGGTGGGCACGGTCACTGCCTCTCGCACCTGCCCCACTGCAGAGATGAGCTGCAGGCAGACATCCAGTCCTAGCGTCATGTGCCTCATTGGGGTTTTTGCCACAGCTCAGTGTTGAAATTCATGACAACACTCTTGGTGCAACAACTGAGCATTTAACATCCTGATGTGCTGACTGCTCTTTAAGTCATGTTATAAATTTGCCTGCAAATTTCAATCTTCTCACAAGAAAAACTCTTATTGTCCCATAGATGCTTCTGTCCAAACTATACATAGTTGAGCTACAAATGAATGAGTGTGTGTGTGAGTGCACATAAACAAATAACTTGTTATTATTGTTCTTGCTCCTAGTTTCCTTGTGATATCCTTGTAAACTTTTCAAGCTTTTACAATGTGCAGGTTTGACAAAAATTCTATACATTTAATAATTCAGTGTCATCACATACAGTAGCTATCAACTCACATCTTGGTTGGTTTTCCTCCATTTTCCAGCGGCATTTCCATCCCTAGGATTCATGGACACAGCCTTGGCATTCTGCACCATTGGGGTTATGGCTGCAAGCAAAGTGATTGATTGATTGATTGATTGATTGATTGATTGATTGATTAATCTTTATTTTAAAAGGGAAATTCATTAATTAGCTGCCTGTCTTACATTCAGCCCTTGTTAATACAAGCAAGCAAACAAACAAACCCAATCCCACCCCCCACCTCCACCTACCCACCCTCTATCCCACCCAAAATGTACACAGTCACATTAGTTATTTATGAATTCATGGTAATGAAATACCACATTGAAAATAATCACAAAGGGAATTAAAAATAAGATGAGAGTGGTGTAGGCATCAGTATTCACTCCACACCCATGTCACACAATTCTGATGTGGAATGTCCTGTACTGACATACCCCATGTCACACAATGCTGATGTGGGATGTCCTGTACCGACATACCCCATGTCACACAATGCTGATGTGGGATGTCCTGTACCGACATACCCCATGTCACACAATGCTGACGTGGTATGTCCTGTACCGACATACCCCATGTCACACAATTCTGACGTGGGATGTCCTGTACCGACATACCCCATGTCACACAATGCTGATGTGGGATGTCCTGTACCGACATACCCCATGTCACACAATGCTGATGTGGGATGTCCTGTACCGACATACCCCATGTCACACAATTCTGAAGTGAGATGTCCTGTACCGACATACCCCATGTCACACAATGCTGATGTGGGATGTCCTGTACCGACATACCTCATGTCACACAATGCTGATGTGGGATGTCCTGTACTGACATACCCCATGTCACACAATGCTGATGTGGGATGTCCTGTACCGACATACCCCATGTCACACAATGCTGACGTGGGATGTCCTGAACTGACATACCCCATGTCACACAATGCTGACGTGGTATGTCCTGTACCGACATACCCCATGTCACACAATGCTGATGTGGGATGTCCTGTACTGACATACCCCATGTCACACAATTCTGACGTGGGATGTCCTGTACCGACATACCCCATGTCACACAATGCTGATGTGGGATGTCCTGTACCGACATACCCCATGTCACACAATGCTGACGTGGTATTCCTGTACTGACATACCCCATGTCACACAATGCTGATGTGGGATGTCCTGTACCGACATACCCCATGTCACACAATGCTGATGTGGGATGTCCTGTACCGACATACCCCATGCTCCTTGTCTCCATTCCCATACTGCTCCATGCTGCCAGGACAAAAGGCGTGGTCCTTCATCGCATTTTCCTCCTCATGATCATTGGTGTGTATTTAGTGGTCACATGTTACGTGTACGGTAGTTCAGCCACAAGATCATCACATGATCATACAATTCAGAACAAAGAGAAGGAAATGTGGATGGGGAAGCTGACCCCTACAATAGTAAAGGTGAAGGTACAGGTGTGTTTGTATAGTGACTTATCACCCAAGTCTGGACCTCAAACCATTTTACACTTTACCCCCAGGGCAGTGTGGGAATGGCAGCAAGGGGCACAGTATGTCATAATGGTATGTTCTACATTCGTAAGGATGACATACCATTCACCCAAAAGAACTGTAAAAATCCACACATTATTATAAATTATGCCAAAACTGATGCTTCACTTATAAAAAAAGAAGAAAAGATTATCACAACAGAACAGTAGGAGGACCAGTAAGAGCAGGAAAGTAGCCATGATAACAAGATTATGATGATGACAGGAAGAAGGTAGAGCTGACAGAAAATAGTACTCAGGAAATGAAGGAGTCAAGACCGGCATGAAAAGAAAACACGGAATTTTCTACATCAGTGACAGGTAAATCATCCCACAGTGAGAAAACGGTTTGAGAAATAAGGGAACTATTTTATATTAATAAGGGAATTATTATTTCCTTTTGTTTTTGAAAGTATTGCAAGAGCATCCCACTTACTGGCTTTGAGATTCTCCGAGGCACGGTTGACCTGGTCCACAAACATGGGGTCCTCGCTGTTGTCTGCCTCTTGCTGGGCAACCTGGAGCACACGGTTGGCACGGCGCGCAATGTTGGAGGCGTTGGTGACAATCTTGGGCGAGTCCAGGGAGCGGATCCCTTCCTCTATCCTCTCCGTGTCACGCAGGATGCCCTCCTCTGAGGAAAAAATGGGCAGGACATTGATTATTAAGGATACTTTGCATTGTTTTATCAGCCTTACAGTTGGGTGAATGAATTCACACTTCTCAGATCGATCAATCCGTCAAATGAATTATCCACTATGATGATAATTAAATGGCATTGAACAAGCATTAAGTGCACAGTTCAATTTTTAAAATGTTCACCATGCAAAATTTTCTGCACTGGTCAAGGCATAGCACACATATCTTTTGCTGGATCAATGACATTTTGATACATCAAGAACAAAATGCTAGATCTCCTCATGGTTCTGAACTTAGTTGTATTAGTTCCCCCAGTGTACAGGTAAAATCAATTCTCTCATAGACCAAGAACAATGACATTGTACACACAGTGGATGTGCCAGCCACAGCAAAGGGAGACAACCTTGGGCACGGATGAGAGCAGTGGTGTCGATGGCTTCATCCACCAGACCACGCAGATGCTCCATGTTGTCAGTCCATTGGCGCTTGAGCAGGTCAAAGTGCTCCTGGGCTGCCTGGTTGGTGGGGTTGGCAAACACCACTCTGGCAGCGTTGATCACCTGGGGCGTCAGGTCCTTCACCTGGAATCATGGAATGGGTCATGGTGTTACTCATGAAGATAGGCCCTGATGTGAAAAGTAAGGGGAGGGGGCGGGAGAGAGAGAGAGAGAGAGAGAGAGAGAGAGAGAGAGAGAGAGAGAGAGAGAGAGAGAGAGAGAGAGAGAGAGAGAGAGAGAGAGAGAGAGAGAGAGAGAGAGAGAGAGAGAGAGAGAGAGAGAGAGAGACAGAGACAGAGAGAGACAGAGACAAACAGAGAGAGACAGAGACAGAGAGAGACAGAGACAGAGAGAGACAGAGAGACAGAGACACAGACGGACGGACAGACACACCTGGTCACACAGGCCAGAGCTCTCACCTGCTTGGAAGAGTTGAAGATGGCCTCCACAGTCTTCTTGTTGCGACAGCCACCAGCAGTGGCAGCTAGGGTGGCGGTGTCAGCCAGCTTGAATGCGTGGTCTGTGAAGCGCCGAGCCTTGTCCTCAAAGTTCTGCTCCCTCCCAGGGGTGCCTGGTAATGGCCAAGCCAAAGCAAGATGTTGTAATAATGTTCAAACAGTGGTCATGGGTGGCAGCTTTGCACTTAGACTGGGGTGGGGGACGGCAGTTCTAAATGGGATGTCGACAACTGTACTATTTTGTAATGGTTCTAGTTGTGATAACTTCTCCTCTTTCACTTGAATATTGCAAACCAAATGATAAGATTTGGTTGTACATTTTGTTTCTCTATATGGGTTATTCCTTACAAAAGCCCCCCCCCCCCCCCCCCTCCGTTTGGCCAAGGAAAAGTGTGATCATCTGATCTAACAACAAAATGCAGCATATATTTAAGCAATTTGTGCAATTTCTCTTTTACATTCTAAGCATTATACTTCAATCCATATCTATCTCTCTTGATGGCTTCAGACACAAGCAATATTTTTTTTTTCCTCTTTGAAAATATATGAGGAGGTGATATTCCTGCTGTGGAAATTTTTTGCAGCAGAAATTATTTTAAAATCAGATACATTGACAGAAGTCATGACAAAAGCGATGTTTTCTGAGACAGCAAACAAGAGGCTTTTTTACAGCTGACAATGTTGGCCATCTCAGTAATAGTGCCACTTAGAGAATCTCAGCATCTCATGGCAGTTTTCATATCACATTCACGGTGCAACGGGATGCAAAGGCACAGTAATGTTGCAATGCAAATTCATGTCCAGTTTTGTATGCATTTTATTGAAAAGTTTAGCATTTATTTTAGAGTTTATATAAAGGAGTTGGTTTTTTCCCCAAAAAATGTTTGTGTGAAAGTAGTAGGCAGATTTACATTTCTTTTCAAACATACGGTAGTTTTAGCTTGAGGAGCCATAAGTAGCAGAAGAGAGGACAGCAGAACAAAAAAATTCACAAACTTTTTCTAAAACTTACCCACTGGTGAATCTGAGACAGAGTAGATAATAACATCTACATTTGTGCCAAATAAGTGACACTAACAACTTCAACTGAGTTTACAGGATCTGTATACAGTATTTGTGGTTTTCAGTCATATCCATATGCCTAGACATGGGGGGGGGATAGTATGTGTGTGCTAGAAAACAAGAACATGATTCCAAGGTGTTTTTAATATGTAAAACATGAATCACTGCTGCGTGCAAACCCATTTACAATGTCCCCAATGAGGAATGCCAGCTCTCAAATGCTTTTGAAACAAGTCACCAAGTCTGCACATTTTTACAAGTGTAATCCACCTCAAATTTTAGGGATTTTACTGACAAATCTGCATCAGAGAGTAAGCCCTATCATTGGGCTTCCACTATAAGACTGGACTTACCCAGGGGAACAACTGCAGCCTCACCCAAGTACTTAATGGGGGTAGAGATGTCAATGAAGTCCTCTGCCACCTGCAAACGAAAAGTGCACAGCATCACTCAGATGATAAACTTTCCATTTGGAAACACCACAATCCTACAAAAGACTCAAACTCCATTTGTGTCTCTTACAAAAAGTGGTATACAGGCTGCATAACTGAACAAACAATGCCAGCTGACAGAGTTTCCAAAGTTCTACTTAAACAAGGTGTAACTTTCATTTCTAAACACGCAAAAGGTTTTTTTAAAAACACTTTTAGGTCATAAAATGAAAAAATAAAGCAGTAATTACTGCAACACGTTGAAATACTGCAACAACCATGATAATAAAGCTCAACTCGGCACCACCAGACATGAGAAAAATAGAGAAGCTCACCTGGCTGACGAGGGCATCCTGGATCTTGGACTTGAGGGCAGCCAGCTTCTCGTTCAGGTGTCGGGCCAGTGCTTTCGCCTGGGGGCTATTGCCCTGGAGTCAAAGGGTACAGTGAGTGGCACTTGGCAGCTAATTGCCTGTAAATCTGGTACTACAATTAGATATTGTAAACACATCATCTCTCTTTCATTTTTTTCTGTCATCAATGTTGCTCATGGGGAGTTCAAGTCCTGCAGGGGACTTACAGAAAACATTTCGGGGACTCAGGTGGAGACTGAATTAAAGAAGTTAAAAAAGAGAGGCTATCCCGTAGGACTGACTGAGGCTGCTGTGGTAAAAGTGGCAGCCAGGACTCGAGCATCTACTCTTCAGTATGCTCGAAGAGAAGCCGAGGGTACAGACAGAGTGCCGTTTGTGATTCGTCACAACCCTAACAACCCGCCTCTGAGCCAGTGGTTGAAACAGTTTCTGCCGGTGCTCCACACTAGCACACGGATGAGACGGGCAGCTCCAAACCCGCCTATTGTGGGAGAAAGAAACTGTTTCAATTTAAGAAAACTGCTGATGCCCTCGACCCTCCCCTTCCCTCGTACTTTGGCTCAGGAGACCAACATCGGGTGTCACCCTTGCCCCAAATGTGTACTGTGTCAGAGATACCTGCAGGACACTACCACCTTCCGCAGCGTCATTACTGGCCAGTCTTTCCACATCAGAGACTGCTTGTCGTGTACGTCAACCAACGTCATCTATCTCATTGACTGTGAACAGTGTCACGACAGGCAGTGTGTGGGTGAGACTGGCCAGACCATACGTAGAAGGTTTTACGGACACACGTACGACATCCGCAATAACTTAGACACCCTAGTGGCTAAGCACTTCAGGTCCCCTGGGCACTGCCTCTCCCACATGAGAGTGACCTTTGTTGAGCAAATACACGTGGACGATGCCAACATCAGAAAGCGGAGAGAGAAGTTCTGGCGCTTCAAGCTACGAACCAACTACCCTGAAGGACTGAATGTGTTTGACTGAGAGAGAGAGAGATGGATGGAACTATGAACACTTAAAGAGAGAGAGAGTTGGAGGTAGAGAGAGAGGGGGAGAGAGAGAGAGAGAGAGAGAGAGAGAGAGAGAGAGAGAGAGAGAGAGAGAGAGAGAGAGAGAGAGAGAGAGACAGAGAGACAGAGAGAGAGAGAGAGAGAGAGAGGGAGAGAGAGAGAGAGAGAGAGAGACAGAGAGAGAGAGAGAGACAGAGAGATAGAGAGAGAGAACACTCTGGACACTGGATGCTGAGAGAGCTCGGGCTCCGAGTACTCGGGCTAGAACATTTTTTTTGGGATGAGGGTGTTGGAGAGAGAGGGAGGGAGGGAGAGAGAGAGGGGGAGAGAGAGAGAGGGAGAGAGAGAGGGAGAGAGAGAGAGAGAGAGAGAGAGAGAGAGAGAGAGAGAGAGAGAGAGAGAGAGGGAGAGAGAGAGGGAGAGAGAGGAGGGGGAGAGCTCTGGAGTGCCTACGTCATGTCATTCTGAAGTTTTTTACGTCACGTGTTGCATCATTTATGTGTTTCTGTATTAACTGAAGAAGGGCGTATGCCCGAAAGCCTTTTGATTTTGGTGTTTGTCGTGTGTTTTTTTCTTATTAAAAGGTAAAATAAACTGAATCCAGTCCTAGGGTGAAAAAGTAACACAAAATTATTTTAAAAAATTCACACGCTGAAAAAAATCAGCATCTTCTTGTCTTTCGTCCCTTTTGAGTTCAAAATCGGGTGACAGCGTCTTCTAGCCACATCGGCTTTTTTCCCTCACGTTGCGGGCGCGATAGCGTTATGGGGCAGTCGGGCTGGTGCACCGTGTCATCATCGAGCAATGGTGTGTTCTCAGTCGCCGTCGTCGCCGCCGGGTGTGTTGCCGCTGGAGTCGCCGCCGGGCGTGCATCCGGGGTGGTTGTTGGGGTGTCTTTGTGAGTGTCAATGGGTGGCTCACGTGCATGCTCCGGTGCACTGCGAACGCTGGTTGGACGTAGGTGTACGCGGTTTCTCTGGTATTCGCCTGCATTGTTGCCTTCAATCGTGTACGAGCGTTCATCGTCTCGGCTGCGTACTACCTCCTTCTTCCACTGCTGCCCAGGTACGTGCTGGAAGAAAACTGGCTGTCCAACACTCAGAGGGAATCGAGTCTCTCACTCGCTGATCGTATGATCGCTTCACCGTCTCCTGCCGGTTACGTCGTTTCTTCATGGCCTTCTGGGCCTGTCTCTGGCTCTCAAGCTTGGCTTTGATCGTTGGCAGCCTGTTTCCGGTGTGGCGGCCAAACATTATCTGCGTCGGACTGAGGCCAGTGTCTTGAAGAGGAGTGTTGCGAAGCTCGAGCAGAGCCTCGTACTGGTTGGCGTCTTCCTACAGACACTTGTTCATCATGTGCTTCACGGTCTTCACCGCCGCCTCCGCTTCACCATTGGACTGGTGGTGACCTGGGGAGGACATCGTGTGGATGATGCCCCACTCATCTGTCATGCGTCTGAACTCGACAGAGGTGTATTGAGGTCCTTGGTCGGAGACAATCTCCGCCGGCACGCCGTAACGAGCAAAATCTCCCTGTAGCTTAGCAATGACGTCTTTGGCTGTGATGCTCTTGAGGTAGTCGACCTCAATGAAGTACGAGAAGTAGTCCACGGTCATCAGGTACTGCCGTCCGTGAACTTCAAACAGATCAGTCCCGATCTTCAGCCATGGTGCTCCGCCGTCGTCGTGCTGTTTCAGTGTCTCTTTCTAGTTGCACGGATTCATGCGCCGACACGCTTCGCAGTTGTCGGCCATCTGTTTTATGTCCTGCGCCATCCCCGGCCTGTACATCAGTTCACGTGCTCTTTGCAGCATGCTGTCATATCCCAAATGAGCAGCATGTAGTCTCTTGGTCATTTCGGTTCTCAGCGAGAGCGGAACGAGAATCCGCTCACCCTTCAGGATGATCTCGTCCTGCTGACTAAGTGTCTCACAGACATCAAAATACATTCGAATGTTCTCTGGGACGTCACCCTTCTTCTCCGGCCACCCTTCATCGATGACATGCAGGAGAGTCTGTAGCCCCCGGCTTTTCTCAGTCGCTTCTCGAGTCTCTTCTCTGGTCTTGTCAGTTGTTACGTAGCCGTCCCCTTGCTTTTCTTCATTTAGGTGTATGATATAAATTTTCTTCCTGGATTCGGAACGGCTATGAACCTTGACGATTCACTTGACTCAACATTTTTACATGCCTCATGCCATGCACAAATCACTAGCAAACAAAGGTTTTCATTATCAAGTCCTTCTCTCTGTCTCTCTTCACTTTATTAATTTCGGCTGACCACCTGCAGTCCTCCCTCAGAGGGGGTCAACTCTCCACACTATCAGGCACCACCCACATAGGGTTCTACTTCTGTAACATCGGTGATGTCTGCCAGCGTGTTCACAGCCAGAACGCTGATGTCACCTGGATCTGGGAGATAGTGCCCGGCTCAGTGTGTCGGCGAGGTACAGTTGAGTGCCCTGCATGTACTGGAATGTGACGTCGTACCTGTACAGTTGAGTGCCCTGCACGTACTGGAATGTGACGTCGTACCTGTACAGTTGAGTGCCCTGCACGTACTGGAATGTGACGCCGTACCTGTACAGTTGAGTGCCCTGCACGTACTGGAATGTGACGTCGTACCTGTACAGTTGAGTGCCCTGCACGTACTGGAATGTGACGTCGTACCTGTACAGTTGAGTGCCCTGCATGTACTGGAATGTGACGCCGTACCTGTACAGTTGAGTGCCCTGCACGTACTGGAATGTGACGTCGTACCTGTACAGTTGAGTGCCCTGCACGTAGTGGAATGTGACGTCGTACCTGTACAGCCTTATCATCAGTGCTTGGATGCGTTGCGACGCCAGGCTCAGTGCTTTCAACAGTATGGTTGCCAGAGGTTTGTGGTCGTTCTGGACTTGAACCGGACGCCTATAGGTGTACTGATCAAAACGCTCCAGCCCAAACACAAGGGCCAAGGTCTCCTTTTCTACCTGCTCCCACCTTCTATCAGCCTGGGTGGGGGCTCTAGATGCATATTCCAGCGGGTGCCCGTTTTGAAGCGTGGCGGCGCCGAAGCCATCCTTGCTGCTGTCGACCTGAAGCACCAGCTCTTCGTTCAGGTTTTAAAAAAAGCAAGGACTGGGATGTCCGTCACCTTCAGGTTCACTATCTTCAGGGCTTCCTCACACTCTCGGGACCAGTTCCATTCACTGTCATTCTTTGTCAGTGCTCGTATGGGTTCGAGGTCACTCGCTAAGTTGGGCATGAACTTGGCGTGGTATCGGACCATGCCGCACAGCCGCCGGACTCCATGGACATCAGTAGGGGCAGGCATGTCCAGAGTCGCTGCTATCTTTGCTCTGTCCGGCTTCACGCCGTCTGCCGAGATGATGTGGCTCATGAACGCGATCTCGTCTTTCTTGCTGGCTGCCTTCTTCTCATTCAGCCGAATGTTCTCTTTGCATCTCCGCAGAAGCCCACGAAGATTCTCCGCGTGTTCTCGGTCTGCTGCTGTTTTCGTTTCACCACGGCCAACCACCACAATGTCATCCGCCACACAGACCACACCATTCAGCCCACTCAGCGCTACCGTCAGGTTCTTCTGGAAGATCTCGCTGCTGACAGACAGTCCGAAGGGAGCCTGGACCATCTGTAGCGCCCAAAGGGCGTGATCATCGTCATCAGCCGGCTCGACTCTTCAGCAGGTCGCCACGGGGAGGCAGTCGCTGCTGGGGTATATAAGTGATTGTACAGGGAGAGCTGGAGAATTAGACTAACACGGACACAATTTGACTGACACTGAACAGAGAGAGATCCGAAACTGATACTGGTGGATTGACTGACAGCGACTAGAGTGAAAATGAAGGTGTTTCAGAGTCTGGTCACACTGCGTGAAAGTGAAGGTGTTTCGGAGTCTGGTCACACCGCATGAAAGTGAAGGTGTTTCGGAGTCTGGCCACACCGCGTGAAAGTGAAGGTGCTTCGGGGTCTGGCCATACCTGGTGATAGTGAAGGCGCTCGGAGTTCGTCCACACCATGAACAAGGTAAGTGTAGCACGTACTCTCAGAGAAAAAGAAGTGCGCTCGTCTGTCCGTAACTTTAATGGCGACCACGTGGCTTGTGCGAGTGCGGCATCCAAATGGCGGGCGACCACGTGGCGTTTCGTGGCGCATTGCTGGGCCGGAATGGCTCAAGTGGTAACCATGTGGTAGTCTGCTAGTGTCAGTCCCCTCACGCTGTCCCTCCACTCCTTGCATGAACGTGCCCATAGAAGAACCTGCGTGCTTTTCGGCCATGTCTACAGCGTGTAATACTACACTCGTGCGTAGCGGTAGCGTATACCAAAATGGCGGCAATTCCTACCACAATGCTGTGCTACTTTGTCGACTTGTGCCCCTGACATTTCTGTGATTTGTTTCCACGTCATTTCATGTGCTGGACAGATGTCAATGGCTCTCTGTAGACCCAAAGTCTTCTCACGCAGCAACGGCTCCTGTACCTTGCCTGTTGCCGAGAACTCGATCTTATCGCGGATCCATCGATCTCTCATGGAAGCATCGCCGAAGTTGCAAAGCTTGGCACGTGACCGCAGTTCTGTCAGGAACGTATCGAACGGCTCTCGGTATGGCGTGTTCCAAAAGCGATGCGTCTCCATCACTTCATTTGTTCTGAATGTACAGTATTCAGAGATTTTGTCCAACACAGTCTTGGGGTCATCTTTGTCATCATTCTCTCCAAGCACAAAATGTTCATGTACCTCCTGCACTTGGACGCCAGCACCATGTAAGATGATTGCTGTCTGCGTTGCTTTCAGCTTTTCTTCGGCCCCTGATGCCGTCAAGTAGAGTTGAACTTGTTTCCGCCACGTGCAGAAAGATTGGGACAGGTTATCATCGTTTAGATCTAGTGCCGGAGGTTGATGAAACTGTTCAATTTTTTATGCTTGAAGAAAGCACAAAATTACTCACTTCAAGTCGCTTGGGTCACTGGAGTGGGTTCTTGCGACGCTTACGCTGCCACTATGTTAAGTTTTCGTGTAAGCTTGAATCCAGAATCTCAAACCTTTTGTTGTACGCGTTTCTTGTAAAATAAAATTACAGCAAAATCCAGAAGTGATCAAATAACGTGGAGACTGTGGAGAACTTGAACGCACGTTTATTAGTCAAGATGGAGCCCCCGGGGAGGCAACTCACGTCGCATACAGTTCAAGGGTCAACATAATATAATCAACATGTCTTTGCGCGCATTTTTGTTTTAACTCGTAATGATGGAAACCAGTAGTCAAGAACCACGGCACCAAATCGTCTCGCGCTATTGCCTACGGGTCTTACCGCTCCGCCATGTCCCGATTTGAGAAAAGTGTCTTTCATCAGCGTAGTTAGTCGTTCGCCAGTGGTCAATGCCATTGTTACATGCAAAACCTGCGTACTCGTAGTACACGACACCTTCAGAGAGCTGTGTGGTCATTAAGAAAAAATCAAAAAGTATTTGCTGCAACTTGTCTCCTTTCGCAAAGTCCTGTTAATACGGGGTTCTCTCATCTTACACGGGAAGTCCTGTTAATACGAGGCTCTCCCATCTTACACGGGAAGTCCTGTTAATACGGGGTTCTCCCATCTTACACGGGAAGTCCTGTTAATACGGGGTTCTCTCATCTTACACGGGAAGTCCTGTTAATACGGGGTTCTCCCATCTTACACGGGAAGTCCTGTTAATACGGGGTTCTCCCATCTTACACGGGAAGTCCTGTTAATACGGGGTTCTCTCATCTTACACGGGAAGTCCTGTTAATACGGGGTTTTCCCATCTTACACGGGAAGTCCTGTTAATACGGGGTTTTCCCATCTTACACGGGAAGTCCTGTTAATACGGGGTTTTCCCATCTTACACGGGAAGTCCTGTTAATACGGGGTTTTCCCATCTTACACGGGAAGTCCTGTTAATACGGGGTTCTCCCATCTTACACGGGAAGTCCTGTTAATACGGGGTTTTCCCATCTTACACGGGAAGTCCTGTTAATACGGGGTTTTCCCATCTTACACGGGAAGTCCTGTTAATACGGGGGTTTTCCCATCTTACACGGGGAGTCCTGTTAATACGGGGGCTCTCCCATCTTACACGGGAAGTCCTGTTAATACGGGGGCTCTCCCATCTTACACGGGAAGTCCTGTTAATACGGGGGCTCTCCCATCTTACACGGGAAGTCCTGTTAATACGGGGGCTCTCCCATCTTACACGGGAAGTCCTGTTAATACGGGGGCTCTCCCATCTTACACGGGAAGTCCTGTTAATACGGGGGCTCTCCCATCTTACACGGGAAGTCCTGTTAATACGGGGGCTCTCCCATCTTACACGGGAAGTCCTGTTAATACGGGGGCTCTCCCATCTTACACGGGAAGTCCTGTTAATACGGGGGCTCTCCCATCTTACACGGGAAGTCCTGTTAATACGGGGGCTCTCCCATCTTACACGGGAAGTCCTGTTAATACGGGGGCTCTCCCATCTTACACCGGAAGTCCTGTTAATACGGGGGCTCTCCCATCTTACACCGGAAGTCCTGTTAATACGGGGGCTCTCCCATCTTACACCGGAAGTCCTGTTAATACGGGGGCTCTCCCATCTTACACCGGAAGTCCTGTTAATACGGGGGCTCTCCCATCTTACACCGGAAGTCCTGTTAATACGGGGGCTCTCCCATCTTACACCGGAAGTCCTGTTAATACGGGGGCTCTCCCATCTTACACCGGAAGTCCTGTTAATACGGGGGCTCTCCCATCTTACACCGGAAGTCCTGTTAATACGGGGGCTCTCCCATCTTACACCGGAAGTCCTGTTAATACGGGGGCTCTCCCATCTTACACGGGAAGTCCTGTTAATACGGGGGCTCTCCCATCTTACACCGGAAGTCCTGTTAATACGGGGGCTCTCCCATCTTACACGGGAAGTCCTGTTAATACGGGGGCTCTCCCATCTTACACGGGAAGTCCTGTTAATACGGGGGCTCTCCCATCTTACACCGGAAGTCCTGTTAATACGGGGGCTCTCCCATCTTACACGGGAAGTCCTGTTAATACGGGGGCTCTCCCATCTTACACCGGAAGTCCTGTTAATACGGGGGCTCTCCCATCTTACACCGGAAGTCCTGTTAATACGGGGGCTCTCCCATCTTACACCGGAAGTCCTGTTAATACGGGGGCTCTCCCATCTTACACGGGAAGTCCTGTTAATACGGGGGCTCTCCCATCTTACACCGGAAGTCCTGTTAATACGGGGGCTCTCCCATCTTACACCGGAAGTCCTGTTAATACGGGGGCTCTCCCATCTTACACGGGAAGTCCTGTTAATACGGGGGCTCTCCCATCTTACACCGGAAGTCCTGTTAATACGGGGGCTCTCCCATCTTACACCGGAAGTCCTGTTAATACGGGGGCTCTCCCATCTTACACCGGAAGTCCTGTTAATACGGGGGCTCTCCCATCTTACACGGGAAGTCCTGTTAATACGGGGGCTCTCCCATCTTACACGGGAAGTCCTGTTAATACGGGGGCTCTCCCATCTTACACCGGAAGTCCTGTTAATACGGGGGCTCTCCCATCTTACACGGGAAGTCCTGTTAATACGGGGGCTCTCCCATCTTACACGGGAAGTCCTGTTAATACGGGGGCTCTCCCATCTTACACGGGAAGTCCTGTTAATACGGGGTTCTCCCATCTTACACGGGAAGTCCTGTTAATACGGGGGCTCTCCCATCTTACACGGGAAGTCCTGTTAATACGGGGGCTCTCCCATCTTACACGGGAAGTCCTGTTAATACGGGGCTCTCCCATCTTACACGGGAAGTCCTGTTAATACGGGGCTCTCCCATCTTACACGGGAAGTCCTGTTAATACGGGGCTCTCCCATCTTACACGGGAAGTCCTGTTAATACGGGGGCTCTCCCATCTTACACGGGAAGTCCTGTTAATACGGGGTTCTCCCATCTTACACGGGAAGTCCTGTTAATACGGGGGCTCTCCCATCTTACACGGGAAGTCCTGTTAATACGGGGCTCTCCCATCTTACACGGGAAGTCCTGTTAATACGGGGCTCTCCCATCTTACACGGGAAGTCCTGTTAATACGGGGGCTCTCCCATCTTACACGGGAAGTCCTGTTAATACGGGGCTCTCCCATCTTACACGGGAAGTCCTGTTAATACGGGGCTCTCCCATCTTACACGGGAAGTCCTGTTAATACGGGGCTCTCCCATCTTACACGGGAAGTCCTGTTAATACGGGGCTCTCCCATCTTACACGGGAAGTCCTGTTAATACGGGGGCTCTCCCATCTTACACGGGAAGTCCTGTTAATACGGGGGCTCTCCCATCTTACACGGGAAGTCCTGTTAATACGGGGGCTCTCCCATCTTACACGGGAAGTCCTGTTATACGGAGGTTCTCCCATCTTACACCGGGAAGTCCTGTTATACGGGGGTTCTCCCATCTTACACCGGAAGTCCTGTTAATACGGGGCTCTCCCATCTTACACCGGAAGTCCTGTTAATACGGGGTTCTCCCATCTTACACCGGAAGTCCTGTTAATACGGGGGCTCTCCCATCTTACACGGGAAGTCCTGTTAATACGGGGGCTCTCCCATCTTACACGGGAAGTCCTGTTAATACGGGGATTCTCCCATCTTACACCGGAAGTCCTGTTAATACGGGGGTTCTCCCATCTTACACCGGAAGTCGAAGTCCATAAAACCCGGTGGTCGTTTTCGATAAACTTTACTCACGCGCTGAATGAAACACAGCAATGACAATCAGTGTCGAGGTATATATATAGATATAATAAATTTTCATACAAAAATTTAATTGCCACTTTCCTGGTAACACTAAAATAAATTAATGAGACAAACAAAAAATTAATAAATGACACTGAGGGATAAATTCAAGTTCAAAACACAACTTTAATTACATAATAAACAATGAAATAAAAACCCAACCCCGAAAACCCCCCACAATAATTCACAATGGAAAAAATATAGACAACAACACACCCACAGTCTCCTTCCTCTACGCACAGGTTCAAAGGTAAGAGGTCGGCCTCACGCAGGCGTGACATTGCTGCAACCTTCTGAAAAGATAGACACTCGAACTCAACACTCTCCCACAGGTCATACTACAGTGTCACGCCCCATAGACCAATAAACACCAACACTCTCCCACAGGTCACACTACAGGGTCACGCCCCAGAGACCAATAAACACCAACACTCTCCCACAGGTCACACTACAGGGTCACGCCCCAGAGACCAATAAACACCAACACTCTCCCACGGGTCACACTACAGGGTCACGCCCCAGAGACCAATAAACACCAACACTCTCCCACAGGTCACACTACAGGGTCACGCCCCAGAGACCAATAAACACCAACACTCTCCCACAGGTCACACTACAGGGTCACGCCCCAGAGACCAATAAACACCAACACTCTCCCACGGGTCACACTACAGGGTCACGCCCCAGAGACCATAAACACTAACACTCTCCACGGGTCCACTACAGGTCAGCCCAGAGACCAATAAACACCAACACTCTCCCACGGGTCACACTACAGGGTCAAGCCCCAGAGACCAATAAACACTAACACTCTCCCACGGGTCACACTACAGGGTCACGCCCCAGAGACCAATAAACACCAACACTCTCCCACGGGTTACACTACAGGGTCAAGCCCCAGAGACCAATAAACACCAACACTCTCCCATGGGTCACACTACAGGGTCACGCCCCAGAGACCAATAAACATCAACATCATGACAACGATAGTCACAGTCCCACTGGAAAAACCTCCCCCCACACCGACAGGAGAAAGTCCCATACGTCTTACCCCATGGTAGAACAGTCCACTCTCCCTGGGTCTGGAACCGGAACCCCCCACACACACCCTGCAACCAGCGTCGCTCGGCTGCCGTCCCCACTGGGACGGTAGCCCAGTGGACAGCCATGTCCACATCTCGCCCTGGTAGCGGCGACGCCTCAGCGGCCCGTGCTGCACCGCTCTCATCCCCTCCCTCGCGCGTCTCCTGACGCCGACTCCGGATTGCGACCCCGTCGCGTCGACCCATCGTCCGTAGACGGTAGCTGACAGACCCGTGTCTCCAGCTCGCTCCATCCTCGTCCCCTCAGTCGTGCGTCCCCCGACGCCGACCCAGATGCGACCTCCATCGCTCGGCAGTCGTCCACGCTCGGACGACAGCCCGTGAGGCAGGATAATAGAAAGGGGGGGAAAGAGCGAAGAAAATAACAAGGGAAAGAAAAAAGAAAGGAAGGGAAAAGAAAGGCCTGCAAAACAAGAGAGGCAACAATCACTATCCTGCGAGAACTTCGCCACAACAAGTTCAACACAAAACTCGCTTTCCTCCCCGTCACAATCCACAACCCAATCACAAAGAAAAACATATAGGGAAACTGCCTCCCACGTGCAGTTCTACAATTACCACCGAACATGCACAATCCCCTCAAACACAGATAAAAATCCCTCTGCCTAGCCACCGAGGCGCTCAAGCTTTTCTCTTACAGCTTCAACTCACAAAGAACTCTAACAAGGGAAACCTCACTGAGTTTCTCACTCACGCAACTGCTGGCACACAGCAAACAGACGCTCAAATTTGCAGGGAAAAACCGTTATCCACGTGGCTCATACAATGACCCAAAACTGATTCCATAACTACAGAAAGATAGGCAAATTCCCCTCGCCCAATCTTGCCAAATCAACTCTAGCTTACAACCATAGACAAAGGTTCCATGAGAAAAATCTACCACGTTTTCTCACATTACGGAAACAGGCTTATAACCCTCTACGAATACGCGCGCGTGCAATCTCTCTTACGCACGTTCGCGTTTCTGCACACTCGCCATCATACATACACGCATTCTGCTGCTTACGCAAAACACTCACCTCAAAACTCAGGCCGTGACCATCCTACAGCTCACTACTGTAGTACTGGCTTCTCCAAGCCACCCAAAGACTCAGGCATCGATGCCCAGCGTCATACGACGGCCACTCCTGGCACGCCATTACAGCGGCCAGAGCGCCTCGCTCACGCACCCGTTCGTCTCGAAGATGACGATAAGACTAACTCAACAAGCAGACGCTATCCTTCGGCGGGAAACGGCCACGGGGCTCGCCTCATCCTATATCACCAATAGGAACAACCCTTTTCGGTCACGAGGGGACACTGATCACGTCAGCACACTTCAAACCATTCTCTCTCCAAACGAATTTGACCACCCCCCTCTAGGCTCTCGACAACGGATTCAAAAATTCACTTGGCTCACTCCTAAATTTAGCCACACTTGTCGCGTACCACGAGACAATGAGTAATCAGCATGACC